>JACXGK010013202.1:0-13207 GCA_016801125.1 Novumbra hubbsi
TTGAGATAACACTATGGTTACAGACCAAACCATTCGTCCATTTAAAACCCAGCTTGGATTGAGATAACACTATGGTTACAGACCAAACCATTCGTCCATTTAAAACCCAGCTTGGATTGAGATAACACTATGGTTACAGACCAAACCATTTGTCCATTTAAAACCCAGCTTGGATTGAGATAACACTATGGTTACAGACCAAACCATTCGTCCATTTAAAACCCAGCTTGGATTGAGATAACACTATGGTTACAGACCAAACCATTCGTCCATTTAAAACCCAGCTTGGATTGAGATAACACTATGGTTACAGACCAAACCATTCGTCCATTTAAAACCCAGCTGGGATTGAGATAACACTATGGTTACAGACCAACCCATTCGTCCATTTAAAACCCAGCTGGGTTTGAGATAACACTATGGTTACAGACCAAACCATTCGTCCATTTAAAAACCTGCTGTAACTGGGCCACGGCCCTATAACCTGGAAAATAAATATATACTGATTTGTTTCCCTAAAGAAGAAAGTTCTGCTTCAAGTTCTGGTCCCAAGATACTTAAGTGTGTTGCGATGCTGGTGGACAGGAAAGTGTGTTACTAAAGTATGTTGCGATACTGGTGGACAGGAAAGTGTGTTACTAAAGTATGTTGCGATACTGGTGGACAGGAAAGTGTGTTACTAAAGTGTGTTGCGATACTGGTGGACAGGAAAGTGTGTTACTAAAGTGTGTTACTAAAGTATGTTGCGATACTGGTGGACAGGAAAGTGTGTTACTAAAGTGTGTTACTAAAGTATGTTGCGATACTGGTAGACAGGAAAGTGTGTTACTAAAGTGTGTTACTAAAGTGTGTTGCTATACTGGTGGACAGGAAAGGGTGTTGCGATACTGGTGGACAGGAAAGTGTGTTACTAAAGTGTGTTACTAAAGTATGTTGCGATACTGGTGGACAGGAAAGTGTGTTACTAAAGTGTGTTACTAAAGTATGTTGCGATACTGGTGGACAGGAAAGTGTGTTACTAAAGTGTGTTACTAAAGTGTGTTGCTATACTGGTGGACAGGGAAGTGTGTTAATAAAGTGTGTTGCGATACTGGTGGACAGGGTGGTTGGAGCTGCAGTCAATACATGCTTTTGTTGTTACTCATCTGGAGCTGTGAACACTTCCACCTGTCGGCTCCAGGTATCCGGGCTTTGGACAGACCGAACGGCATATTGACCCCGTGACCTTGTGTATCCGGGTCCAGCCAGGGTCAGAAGGTCAAATGAGAAGTGGGTAGACGCGTGTTTTATGCCGTAACTGTAACCAACCTGTCGGAGGGAGAAGCGCTGAGTCGGGTCTTTGCTGCTCAGGGAGACCGGGAGCCTCTTGAGGACCAGCGTCACCCCTGAAGGGTTCTCCTCTAGTTTCTTCACCAGGTTCCTCCTGCTCCAGCCCACCTGGGAGAACACAGGCCCCGGGGCACGGGGGTACTTCACGCTCGTCATGGTTATCAAAGTGACCACTGCCTGTCAAACTGGGTCTAAATGGATACCAATGCCTGTCTGGAGGGCTGAATGAGTGTGGTCTGCATTTGCTATTGTCGTTCCATTGGTTCTGTTGGGTCCAGCTTGGCAAAGCACAGCAGAACCAGGACACCTCTGTCCTCAGATATCATAAGGATTATTACTGCTACTGCTACTGCTACTGCTGGATGATTGTCAACTCTGGCAGATAACATTATTAGCCTCATAGTCATTGTGTGTGTGGAGGCGCCAGACTGTGACGTGTGTGTGTGTGTGTGTGTCGTTTCTCACCACTATTTGCTCATTGACTTGGATCACCTCGTCTCCAGCTAATATCTTCTGACAGAAATCAGCGGGTGACTGCAGGAGGTGAGCGGATACAAAGCGTAAACACAAAGAAACATTGTTAACAACACTTATTTATTAATACATCAGACCCCCCTTGACCTTCTAAAACCTGAAAGTCTTTCTGTCTGTTTTCTGACTTGTCTGGCTGAGGCCCTACAGCAAAAATGATGACGCCCGTTTTAAAGACTAGTTATGAATTTGACATTGCAGCTGGGATATGACCTTTGACCTTAACTGGTTTTGGAGGGTGGGTCAGAGGTTGCAAGTTTGAGTCGGTGTGTGTTCTCTATTTAGTGAGTGTTCATTTGAATCTTGTGTTTGAGTGTGGAATGAGGTTTTCCCCTTGTGCTTTCTGCCCCCTCCCCCACTCTCCCCCTCTCTCCCACCCTTTTCCGCTCTCTCATCCTCTTCCTTCCTCTCTCCCATCTTCTTCCTCCCACCCTCCCCCTCTCTCCAATCCTCTTCCTCCCTCTTCCTCTCTCCATCCTCTTCCTCCCTCCCCCTCTCTCCCACCCTTTTCCTCTCTCATCCTCTTCCTTCCTCCCCCTCTTCCTCTCTCCCATCCTCTTCCTCCCTTTCTCACATGCTCTTAGTCTCTCTAGGAAGATGGAATTAAGAGGTAGAGTGAGTGCTTCAGAGAGAATCAAGTATCAGTCAGGGGAGTCTGATGCTGACATCAGGGATACCACCACTTCCTCAGACAGGCGGCTGTCTCGGAGGAAAGCCTGTCTACTCCACAACAGCCCTGTTCATTTGAATCATAACTGTGGAAATGGGAAGGGTTGGCTGGAATTCAGATTTTGTGGCTGTCACTGGCAAGCTTTCAACTGAACAGGAGAGTATAACAACCCATGAAGCTACAACCTTCAACCAACAAAGTATTTTATTTGTCAAGTGCACCAAATAACATGCGTCACTCAGAACATTAAAACTCTTGTGACACGGCATGCGACATCCACGTAGTAATTAAGAAAAATATAAAGGCAATAAATAATAGACAATACAAAATATTCATAACAATTGTGACTATCGGTCATCCATCACATCAGTGCTCCACTTTGGCTCGGGTGGTAGAGAATGGCGTGTGACTCCGCCTTCTAAGCTTTTAACGGTCAGATAGAGGCGCTGCTGAATCAGCCTCTTCCTATGAGGTCAGACTAAATTAAGATGTGATAGCGTGACGGTGAGAGTCTGTGGCACCGAGGGCTTGAAGGACCGAGTTGAGAGAGTCTTACCTCGGCGATGGTGCCAGTGACATAGTGGTCGCTGGAACCCGTGGATGATATCTCCACTCCCTGGGAGGGAAGAAGACCAAGTGTTACAGGCACAGTCACACACAAAGAAAACAAGAGAAGACTCAAATTCCTGGCCTGCAGACGGACCGTAAGGCAAAGCACGATAAACAGGATATTATAGCAACTTAGTTAACACAGTCTTTAAAGACATAGAACACTAGCTCACAACATGCTCACATAACGACGGCTGGATGCCAGGGTATTCTAAAGCAGCAAACAATACAGAGACTGAGAGAGTAACAGAGTGAGAGTTAGAGACATTGTTTGAGAGAGAAAAAGAGTCTGAGAGTTAGAGACACTGAGTGTGGGTTTCTAGACAGAGTTAGAGACACTGAGTGTGGGTTTCTAGACAGAGTTAGAGACACTGAGTGTGGGTTTCTAGACAGAGTTAGAGGCACTGAGTGTGGGTTTCTAGACAGAGTTAGAGGCACTGAGTGTGGGTTTCTAGACAGTTAGAGGCACTGAGTGTGGGTTTCTAGACAGAGTTAGAGAGCCAGTAACATAGGGAGAGAGGTTGACAGAGACAGAGAGATGAATTGCCAGTGAATCTAGAGTACATCAGCTATCATCCGTCAACCTTTCAAAACGAGACAAATCCTCTTCTGTTGGTGCTGTAGTCTTCAGACATCTAACGACGTTATCACACATTAACTCCCCGTCTAATGTCATGTAGTTATGTCATTACTGATGACCGTATCATGCAATGTCATCCACAGTGTCTTGATTGATTCGATGAGCTGACAGATCACGTTCCTGCCCAGACACAATCAATGCCTCTAATGATTGCTTATCAACGTCCTCCCCGACTAAAAGACGACTTCAGGAGTATTAGCCTGTCACTTTCACATGGCTGTAAAGGCCAGTCTCCATTATCTAAGACGTTGGCACAAATTTTCACACAATTGTATTCACATTTTCTATTATTATAATTAACAATATTGGTCTGATGTGAATGTACTTAACTGTTTCTGAGCATTTGGTCATTCGACCTTTATTGCAGAGTGTTGCCGCAAAGAGCAGGAAGACGGACAGGTTTACACAAAGTAACAGCAGGAGGACAGACAGGTTTACACAAAGTAACAGCAGGAGGACAGACAAGTTTACACAAAGTTACAGCAGGAGGACAGACAGGTTTACACAAAGTAACAGCAGGAGGACAGACAGGTTTACACAAAGTAACAATTTGCACTGCAGAAATATCTGGCCAATTAGACAGCAGGTTTTAGTGGACCTCTTATTGGAATCCCAGAATAATTTTCATTAGTTGGATTACAGTAAACACTGAACATTAACGTGCATATTTAATGAAAGACATTTTTTTTTTGCCATTTTCTTCCAATTTTAAAAGGCAGAAACATGATTGATTTAACCCATTTGTAAGTAAACACCATTTCAAAGGGTTTCCTGTCTACTTAAGGAGAGCTGGGCTTTTGTGTAACTTGGTGTCACTCCCAATGGAGTTTATGGAAATGTATGCAGATCTATTGTCCAAAGGACAAATAATAACAGATGTGTAAAAAATAGAAAGCGAATATAAAATAAATGAGTGGTGTGGTAGGAAATAAGTCAATGGAGTAAAAATCATGATTAAAGAAAAAAATTTAAAATAATTGAAAAAGGACAGTAAAAAGAGGCAGATGCAGAAGCAGGGACAGAGACAGACGAAGGGACAGAGACAGACCTCAACAGCAGGTGTATTCTGATTGGTTAATCAGATGCAGAGCCGACGGGAAAAATATGAAGAAGAGATAAAGAGCCTAGTAATGTGCCGATTGGTCAGTCAGAGACAGCTGTACATCTGGTTGGTCAGTTACCAGCTGGTCGCCGGGGGAGACGGGTACGAGGTCAACACTCTCCAGCAGGGCAGTATGGGTAAGAATGTCCTCCGGACAGCCGGTCAGGATCTCATCGCACACGGCCACCAGTTGACGACACTGACGGCCCAGACGGACACACAACGGACGTTACAACGCTGCCACATTGATGTGCTTTCATCTAGCAGGGCAGACAGTGGGTCGATGGAATGCTGGGTATTGTGAAATGGGACGTGTGAAAAGACTTCCATTAAAAAGCCCCGCTGTGCAAATAATTCACAAGCCCCATTTCACAATACTTATAGCTTTGGGTCTTCCCTAGACAAGCATGGAAAAAGGGCTGTGTATCTGTTGGAACTCACGCTAAAACAGAATCACATGTATTTCACCTTTAGTTCAGTCAATCATTCTGCAGGGTTATGGATGCGTGAAGACAAGGTTACTAACAAGGTTTTCATGCTATAGTTTCACATGTAAAAATCACATTAGACAATTTCACATGAAGTGCACATCCTGTGAACAATTATTTCATCAAAAGTAATACATATCTAATTAGGTATTATTACATAATATAATGAATAGATAAATAATTAAAGCCTGGATGCATTAGATAAATTACAGCCAAATCCCTTACATGACAGAAGGCCCGGATTACCAATTACTCAAGCCTTGGCAAAAATCACATTGATTGAAATCATTATACGGCAATGTTCCAGTTAACTTATAATAATAACAACAACACTAATAACGATCTCACAATAATGCCATGTAACATACAGGTTTGGATAAAACAGATAAAAATACAAACGGAGCTTGATTTCTTTTTTGGTCCAGAACTGCTCTGCACAACCCCCCTACATTTGTGCATATTTAACACACATTGCATAAGGTTGGCACTGGGCCACTCACCGGGACACTAACCCGGAACCCAGGTGATGCTCTACCAGCTGAGCTCGAAAGGACCAGTCATGAGGAAAAGTATCAAAAAGATAGATACTTACAATAGAGATGATGTCTTTTTCCTTTTCATAAACGGTGGAATCCTGTCAAGAAAACAACAACCAGATCATGCACTGGTATTTAACCAGCAAACAACATCCCACAGAGGCAAACAGAACATCTGAATTGTTGACATCTGACAGTTGGGACATTCTGACGGTTAAGTATTGCACTTCCATTGATAAAAAGCCCGATACCAGGAAGTGGATGACCCGAAAGTACCGCGACATTACCACAATAACCACAATACAATATTTTTCTATGGAGGACAACGATTGGATTTACCAGGCTGGTGAAGCCGATTGGGCCGAACCTGGGTAAGGAGGTGATCCGAGTATGAGCCAGCGCCAATGCTATTTAGAATGCTGCCACATCCCAGCATGTTAGGGTTAAGAAATGCCTTATACTGTCAGCATGCATGTGCAGAAACTCAATTTCCCCAAACACTTCTAAACAACGTTTTAAAACTCTGGCAAAGGGAAAGCCTGAAGAAAACATGTTTTCAACTTACTCCGCTATCTGAAACGGAGCACCGCACTGAGATCGGACGTGTCATAGACCGTCAGAAGCTTGGCCCCGTCAAATGTCACACCATTGGTTTCACTGCGTAGCCAATGGGCTTCCTCTCAGAGGACGATCTGGCCCCTGATGGAGTTGCACATCAGATCTGTGGCACGCAATGCTGACACAACGTTACGTCAACATGGCAGAGCAAGTGGGAGGCCCTTTTCAACTCACTTTGTAGGTGGGAGGTTAAACACAATAAACCCCTCTAAGCAATAAGCTGCAGGATTACGGTTGGCTAATTCAAGCTGAGAGTGAGGGAGAGAGTTTTCCCACCGAGCATCAATTTCTTGTTGCCATTTTCGGGTCAGTTGTGACAAGTGCTGAGGTAAAGATGGTTTAATAGAAGCATGTTGTTTGATTCACTGGCAACACTGAGACGAACGGGGAGAGTCTTGACCTTGAACAACTTTCATCAGTGCACCAAACCAGGTCCCAGGCCTTTCTAAACAAACCCCTGAAGATATACAACAACCCATCCTCGTGTCAGACCTCAGGTTGAAGTGGAGAGATGCTAAAAGCTGCCACTGCTGACCATTCTCCTCCTGTGTTGTCCCTGTCCTACCCTAACCGTCCCCCTGGATTGTCCTAGTTCATCTTCTTATGCTTCTGACCTGGATTTCGTTTTGAAGACTCTGGACACACCCCACATGCATTTCTAAATTATTACAACTTGTAGCCTGATGAAACATTCACCCGGCACAGCCAGAAGAGGACTGTTCACACCTCTGAGCCTGGTTCCTCTCAGGGTTTTCTTCCTCAGTTTAGGCCCCTTTTTCCGGGCCAGTGTGCCTCAATACTGTTTTTCTTCCTTGCTATTCTGGGTTTCAGGCTAGGTGTTTTGTACAAGCACTTTGTGACAACTGCTGATGTAATAATAAAAATTAAGTTTGATTTACTGACTGTAAGAATTCCTCAGACCACAGAAGCGATCCGGATGAGTCCACATTCCTAATGGGTAGATCCAGGAGTCGGCTTCAAAGTAATTAAAAACACATGTTGCACAAATCTGGATGCTACACAAGGACCCTGTCTCAGTAAACACAGAACTAAGGCATTGCATAGTCATATGCTTGGTTAAGCTTTTGTACCAGGAGCTAAATAAGCAATCAGAATTGGAAAAACAGCTCCACTACTCACAAGGTTTATGGGCTACAGGCCCCCCTCCCTTCAATGGAAGCCAACACCTGTCAGCTAAGAGCACCGGAGGTGAAAAAACACACCAGATTACGATCTGCCAGAGATCCCAAAACCAATTCACCAGGACATGGATGGACCACATAAACCACACAACTATCTTCACGTGTAATCTACTGATATGACGGACATCCCCCGTTTCGCCATCAGACAGAAAACCTGCCATTCTGGTGCACTACCTCAGTGCTTCTGTGTTTTGGAGACCACAGACATTGTATAACCTGCGTGTCCCAAATGAATAATGCACTTCATTTGACCACTAGCCCGCAGGCCACGGTAGCACACTTCATAGGGTTAGGGTGCCATTTGTGACAAAGTATTTGTGTCTGACGAGACAACAGGCAGACTTCCTTCCTGAAACTGGTCTTACATCAGGTGGGAGTGGTGAGTAAATCCATGCTCACTTCTGTCAGTCACTTCCTCCACACACACACACTTCACGGTGGCTTACAGTGGTGTGTCACTCAAACATCCTCAGACAGCCTCCCAACTAACGTGCCCCGCCCACGGAGAGGACCCAGCTGCTGGTGCCGTTACCGGGGGGGATGAGGTGGAGACTGACCCGGGGGACAGGCTGACCCTAACCCGGGGGACAGGCTGGCCCTAACCCGGGGGATAGGCTGACCCTAACCCGGGGGACAGGCTGACCCTAACCCGGGGGATAGGCTGACCCTAACCCGGGGGACAGGCTGACCCTAACCCGGGGGACAGGCTGACCCTAACCCGGGGACAGGCTGACCCTAACCCGGGGACAGGCTGACCCAGCTGTCTCCAGTCTGAATCCCGTAAAGCTTGAAACAAGCGACGCCATGTAGTGAATGAAACAAGGTATGTCGGTGTTACCCTTTATTGCAGACTACAGACTGACGTTCAACAGGGACTATTTCTGAGGTAGCAAGGTTAATGCAGAACTCCTCAAACACCAGGTTCACTTCTCCAATTCACAGAGTTTAGGTCAAGTGACATACTTCACCTGCAGTGAATTCTGTGTAACCGTGTGGTCTATGTTGTCGTCTAGGAAACAGATGTTGAAGGTGTGCGAGTGGAAAAACAAGTACTATTCACTTAACACACACACACACACCTTTCTGTTTTTAAAAAGTTCTCGAACTTGAATAACCGATTGCTGAGAGGCAAAACATTACTGCAACAGAAGACTAACAAAGGCTAAAAAAAGATAGCTTGTCTTCATGTGCTTGGAGAATAGCTATCAGTGGACACCCAATAGCCTACACAGTCAACCCAGAAAAGGTCATTTTGTGAGGTCAATGACAGCATGTTTCTAGGATACCTGCTACAATCACTGTGCAAGCAAACTGGCATCCATGAGTTACAATAAATCAGTTACACTAGAACATTGGTTTCAATCAGACCTGGGTTTAACTACTATCTAAACCTTAACCGCAGCATTAAACTGCGTATCCACAGTTCCCAGTGGGTACGCCTTGAAGACTATTGAACGGAAACGAACACAGCTAACCTATTTGAATATTGTTTTATTAAAAATTGCATTTGAAGTTCTGTTCTCAAGGATGTTCTCTTTGTCCCGGTAGGTATTTTATTACTTAAACTTCTAAATGTTCCCTGCTAACCAACGGGTCAAATGGCTCCTGGCAAATGAGGATCATCTATTAAAAGACAGAGGGACGTAGCTACAGTGGATCACTTTACCGCTCGTAAGAACACCTGTCCTGGCTCAGTCCTGGGTTACAAAATGATTTTAAACCCGTCCAATTTATTCAGCGGTTATATGAGGTACGCAGAGAGGGGGACTTAACTTGTGTGACCATTCTGTATCTTCCAGGTAAGGTAAGCTAAAAATCTCACATTTATTATTTGAAATGATCTAACAGATTTCTCACCAGGACTTGCACCAAAGCAACCTTTGTGAATAATCTGGATCCTCTCTTTAAAGGACTGTTCACTTTCTCCCTGTCCTGCTTGAGTTATTTTCAATGTCTCGACTTGAACATTATTAACCTTTGATTAACTAGTAAATCAAATGAAATAGTAAAACCACCATGGTGATCTGCAAATGTTCACTTCTCTGAAGCTTTGTATTGCGATGACAATTCATCCTGGTAGCTGTTCTGTTCTTGGCCTAGGGTAGAAGACACTGTTTAGCACAATACCTCCTGAGGAGTTTGGCCAGGGTACAGGAACGGCCTGGCAAACCAGCTATGAAGCAATTCATATATTCCCAATTTGAATGTCTCATGTCCCTCCATTGTGCTGAAGTCAATACTGGGCAGCTGGTGTTCTGGGATCGGTTTGAGCAGAGCCACGATCGGTTATTTATACGGAATGACAGATCAGGTGTTGCACGCTTAATCATCAACTAACCAACCACCTCATCATAAGACGTTAGAACACATACTTATCGGTTGAGTGTTGTACAGTGTTCCCGTTGGAACTTCAACCACACTGACTGAATACGACACATGACCAGAAAACTACTAAAATACACTTTAGAACATAAACATAATCACCATAAAAAGGTTTTTTTTTCCAACTTGATGTGTAATTGTCACGTACTTCAAACATAACCACATAACCACTTCAAGCAACTCTTTCTTGAAACTCTCAATGATTAGACACACAGAATGTCCCAATAAACCCCCCTTCCCTTTCAACAGTTCAGGCACTGTTGCTCTTGGACTTTGCTTTTTGTTGCTGTAGAGTACCGTCCTGTACTCTATAGTCTAATAATTCTAACAATACTGCCCTGTACTTTATAGTCTCAGAATTCTAACGGTACCTTCCTGTACTCTATAGTCCAATAATGCTAACAGTACTGTCCTGTACTCTATAGCCTAATCATTCTAACAGTACTGTCCTGTACTTTATAATCCTAGTTAGATCAGCACAGCCATTCAGGGCACCGGAGACACCTTGTCAGGGGGAAGTAAGAGAAACACTGACACAAACTGAAAGAGACAAGCACATTCATGCAAACATAAACCCACACAGACATACACTCCTAGTGTCACCAGTAGCTCAGTATTAATACAAGCCTGTTTTTAGAACTAGTGTCACCAATAGCTCAGTATTAATACAAGCCTGTTTTTAGAACTACAGTGTCACCAGTAGCGTAGTATAAAGACAAGCCTGTTATTTAGACCTACAAAGAGTCAGTCTGTCCCAAGTCTAGTTCCTGTCACAAGTGAACCAACCACGTCCGTAGAAACAGGCACAATGACACCGGGACCAGTTCTCTGAAACAGGATCACAGGAGATATGTCATCTCACTTTCGTAGGCATGTTCTAGCAGGTCGTACACCAAGGCTGGTGGCACTTTGCCCTGACCTTCCAGAGCCGGCCGCCTGATGAGGATGTGTGAAGGGACGGCAGAGACACCTGGCAGAATGAGCCCAGCTGCTGGGCAGGTTGTCGTCCCTGAACCCGGCAGGTCCTTTGGAACAGCAAACCACCACCTCCTCAGCTACACAGCATTCAATCTAAACAGTATAAAACCTGAATCCAGCGAAAGAGACCTCCAAACCCCCAGTCTATTTCGGTCTTGGACCTCTGCTGACTTGCCTCCAGAACCAACTAGTTGTACTTACAAAACCCACCAGAACTATGTACGCAGTCCTGTAACGCCGGAAAGCGCAGCAACTCTGCGGTGCTAACTCTCCAACTCACCCACGGCTACAGCACAGGACTCCCACCCATACAGCAGAAACAGGCAGTAGTGGTTCTACACATCCAGAAAACAGGAACCAAACAAACAATGGCCAGTAAATTAACAAACATCCTTACCTCCACTGTAAAGCAGGCTGGCGTAAATGACAAAGTCAGACAAGGTTTTGCTTACTAATTTGCTTGAGTCGCCTGTTTGGACAGCCTTCCTACAAAAACAACTACTAACTGTCAACAAGACCGAACTCGGCTGGACTATAATGCATTGGATATCCTTGGAGGTCCATTCGCATTGTTCCAATGTAGCCTCCTCCAGCACAGTCACTGCCTAACTTCCTTCCCTTCTGACAGGGGACAGAGTTCCTAGCGTAATACAAACCATTAATTGTATTACCATAGAAATAGCACGAATAGACAATACATTTTATTACCATAGAAATAGCATGACTAGAACAGAACTACAGATTGTAATCACATGGTTGGTACTCAGAGAGTCTGTTGTTATTCTTAGATCTTCGGGCACAGTTTATGTGGCCAATATGTACACTGCAGAGCTTTTAGGGTCTGTGTTCCAGGGCCTTGCACTGATTTGTTAAGACATCCGGTCTATAGATCACTTCTCAGATGCACTCAGACTGACGACAACAACAACACAAATCAAAAGGACATACAGAGCCTCCACGGGAAAAACAACACAGTGTCATGGAAGACTACTTCCAAATCAACAAACTGGCAGAAATCCTGAGCAAATGGACGTCCTCGAACACACCAATGAGTTCTCATGAGTCAGCCGCAGAATTCAATAATAACCACATGAGGCAAGCAGAACGTACTTACTTTGGCTGGAGACAATCCAAAGTGGCAGAGTTGGAATTAGGAGCTCTTTATATCACGCCACTGGACCTGGAAGCTCCCTGAACACTGTGTACGCTGTCTCTCTCTCTCGCTCTTAATCCGCTCTTGCCGTCTCCACTAACTCTCTCCCTCTGTCAGTCCATCTGACCCTCAGTCTGTCTCTGCTCAGCCTGACGGGACTGCAACAGCAAGGGACCAACTGCAACTTTCCTCTCGCGCCTTCCCCGACTCACCCCCTCTCCCCCGACTCACCCCCTCTCCCACGACTCACCCCCTCTCCCACGACTCACCCACTCTCCCCCCAGGCATCTATTACAAATCTAGACTTGTTTTTTCCTCCAGTCACAAGTTAACCGTTTAAGTTGCAAGGTATTGTTCTATTCAAAATAAAACATGTACACATTTGTCCATGTCCTCCTACTCTTACATTAACCGTCACAAAAAATAGAAATGTACATATAGTTAAAAAAGAAATGAAATTTCATCTTGGCAGTCAACCTGCGCTTTTTGAAGCACCAAAACCTGAACTATTCCAGCTATGCTGGAGCTGAAGAATGTATGTGGGAGCCAGGTTCTTACACAAGCATTCCACAACAGCACACAAACACATCTCGGATGGTTGAGAGAACCCCAGACCAAACAAACACAGCCAATGTTTATTGCCAGTTGCCCTTTACAGGTTGTCTGCATGCGTTTCAACCCACTAACAGCTGTCCCCCCACGCTGCTGCTTCCTGTGAAGAACTGCTTTTTGTGTTTGGTTCAACTACACACATCCCACTTTTTGTAAGCCAGTAAAATATTAGACAGTGAAATTATTCTCAGTGTTAGTAGGCCGTTTATGTAAAGAAAACACTAGTAACCAATTAGAGGACTATTGGACTTGTCTATGTAACAAAACATCAGCAACCAGCTTGAGGAATATTTAACTCGTCTGTGTAAAGAAAACACTTGTAACCAGCTGGAGGACTATTGGTTTCTCAGATTATTT
>JACXGK010013203.1:0-13342 GCA_016801125.1 Novumbra hubbsi
CCACCTCAGATAATTTCTACCCTTGTGATACTGAGGCTATTTGCTCCCTGAATTCCCTCATCCCTTCCACCTCAGATAATTTCTACCCTTGTGATACTGAGGCTTTTTGCTTCCTGAATTCCCTCATCCCTTCCACCTCAGATAATTTCTACCCTTGTGATACTGAGGCTATTTGCTCCCTGAATTCCCTCATCCCTTCCACCTCAGATAATTTCTACCCTTGTGATACTGAGGCTATTTGCTCCCTGAATTCCCTCATCCCTTCCACCTCAGATAATTTCTACCCTTGTGATACTGAGGCTATTTTCCACCACTATCAACACTTCTCGCCCATCCTGCTATTTCTGAAAACTCAGCATGTTTTTCTGTGGAACAATTAATAGCAAAGTTTGGAAATACGTTTTCTATATAGACATGAATGATCCTTTTACAACGGAGGAGGTAGAAGAGATGTCAGTGTCATTAGGTCAAGCTCATTAGATTAACATCATGTGGAGATCCATGTGGCCCCCAACCCCCATACTGATGGGGGGGGGGGTGTAGACGCCAACCTGAATGCGTTTGATGATTCCCATGACCACGCGGGCTTACTTACAAATTATTCACGGCCTAATTATAAATTGTTTACAGATTTGTTGTTGTGCAGTCCTGTTCGAACAATTTGGCCGCTTGTAGCTTTACTGGTTAGAACCACACATACTTTTTGAAGATGTCATTTAATTGCCTCTGAAACATAAATTGATTTGGCTGGAAAGTAAGCCCAGTGGAAATGATTTTTAAACTAAAATAAGGGTTAAAAATTGCAAGACCAAATAGGCAAGTGTTGTGCAACCAGCAGGCCACAGACCAAAAATAGCCCAGTATGCATAGGACTTTTTAGGTCAGAAAAGACTCAACTTACCAAAGTATACCCAGACATATAATGACACACTATCTGACTGTGTCTCAATGTAACAAAAGGATGACTGGTACATTCAATTACAAACTCCGGGCATGGTTTCAGGTAAGCTTGTTTGTAAGCATCGTTTTTGTTTTATAACTAATCAACATTTTTGCTCCTACAAAAACAACAAAAATAATGGTTGATAAAAGATTGCTTTTAAAGATAGTCAGGGCCAAATACCATTGTGTCCATGACGGAATCCATGACTGCATTGTTAACCTCAGAACACTTCCAGGCAGAACCACACACGTCACTGGTGTGTCTTCAGTACAAATGCTGTTACCTCACACTTCACAAATAGACTCCTCCCAGCAGGCACCTGTGAAACACATTTCACAACTCTACATGCTCGATGACAACCACTCTATGTACGCATTAGACTGCCGTTCTCTTAATTATCACATCACAGGTTCATGATCTTCTGCAAAACGTTTATTTGGCAATCCAGAGTTGAGTTCTTGAGCCGTTTCTGGGGGATTGGCCTAGTCCCCTGTGTAGACTAGTATGTTCTAAATCACTGTGTAGACTAGTATGTTATAGTCCCCTTTGTAGAGTAGTATGTTCTAGTACCCTGTGTAGACTAGTATGTTCTAGTCCCCTGTATAGACTAGTATTTTCTAGTCCCCAGTGAAGACTAGTACGTTCTAGTCCCCAGTGTAGGGCCCAGCCCAACCTAGGAGATGAGAAGCCCAACCTGGGGGACAAGAATCCTAACCTGGGGGATGAGAAGCCCATCTGGGGGATGAGAAGCCTATCATTGTTCACAAAAACGGACCAAAAAGGATTTCTAAACACCCCCTTCGTGCGTGTCCTTGACGCTGACCATCGTGGGGGGGGGCAGTCTTCCTCTATTCCACCTGTTGGTTTCATTGACATCCTTACAATCACCTCTTGGTCACAGGAGAGAGGACAAAGGAGAAAGGAGTTAGGATCGAATTCAGCCAAATGAGAAGCAGCCTTCTAGCCAAGGCAGAAGTGCTTTGTGAGGAAAAGTATAAACACGTTCTTCGGCGCGCGTGAGCGTTGGACTGTGGCACATGTTGCTTTTATATGTGTGTTTACTGTAAATTGCTTTGGGTGGAAGCCTGTGAAAACAAGTATTACAGCTATACAGTGTAAACACTGTACAGTATTACCGCTTGACAGTATCACAGATCTGACCTCATCCAAAGTCGTCATCACCTCCAGCATTTCACACAAGTGCCCCGCTGCTTGGCATTATTTTGAATGTAATGCCTCTGCCGAACATTCCATCCATTCTCAAATCCGGGCTCCATAGCATTGTTGGATGGAATGATTCAAGCCGCCTCCTTTCTCCTGTGCATCCATGGCCTTGCAAGACTCTGCGCCCTGCGAATCGGCAAATCTACATCACCCGTCTGTGTATAATCACGTCTCCCCATCCTCTTCGCAACTCCTGAGAAACACTCATCAATCACGCAGGCAATCTGATTTCTAAGATAACTAACACCATTATTCAAACATGAGATCCCTTTATACTCCCAGGCATCCGTGGGCTGAATATGTGTGGTTTCAGCTAAGCTTGTGATATAGGAAAATCAATTCATGCCAATCCCTGTCTCAGCATGTGGGAACGTTGTGAGTTTCGCCACTCAGTTCGGAACGTTGTTGCATCTATGCATTTCGAGCCGAGTTGTTAGAGTCCACACAGGTGCATGATATATATGGGTGTTTATAGTCAGTCATGTGTGAACTGCAATGTGTTTAATGTAAACCTGGGTACATTAATTAAACAAATCTTGGCTTTCTGCAAGCTTTGTCATAGCAACTAATTATTGCTGATGCAGATGACAAAACGTGACTTGAAAAAGGAAATTAATTTTTAAAGACAGTCATCAAACACTACTGTTATGTAGATCAATGCAAATGTTATTTGCCATTTGCAAGAATGAAATACTACAAGAGGAATCAATTTGTAGCAAATTAATATTCTGAATGCCACAATGGCAGTTTGTAATATAAGCAACGTGGTATTTTTTTCTTTTGCTTAGCTTTGTTTTTATTTAGCTACTCCTACAGAGATCACAATCCCTAATATGATGAGAAAAACTGTGTAACAAAATATAAATCGACAACAGCAGGGTTGATGGCCAATTTCATTTCTGAAAGCCTTGTCATATGCGGCTGATTTCAGCATTTATGTCAGTTCATGTTTTTCTGAATTCTTTAATTCAATATTGCCTGATGTAAAGGCACAACTATGAATACATAACAACTTGAGGAGGCTGAAAGGCTCAGAAATAATATACAAAAAGCCCTACAAATCTTGCTTACCGTTTAAACAGTTTAAACAGTTTGCTATTGCACATACAAAAGTGAGCTGTCGGACTGCATCTTTAAGTTCAGAGTCCACTAATGTGTCTCGCTGGAATTGATGAGGAGACGGTGAAGGTGATTGGCCGAGGTTGGGAGAAGCTAAGCAGAGGCGGACACTGCCATCTGCATGCCCACTCACCCAGTGACGTTCTGAGCCTAAGGTGGCGTGTATATCTTTACAACCTTTCAGTGTGTCTCTTTTACCAACATCCCAAAACACCCCAACATGACCTACTCTACCTACTCTAATCTACCTAGACCAACTCTACTCTACCTAGAACTACTCTACACTACCTAGACCTACTATAGTCTATCTAGACCTACTCTACACTACCTAGACCTACTCTACACTACCTAGACCTACTCTAATCTACCTAGACCTACTCTACACTACATAGACCTACTCTACACTACCTAGACCTACTCCACTCTACCTAGACTTACTTTACCTGGACCAGCACTACTCTAGACCTACTTTAATCTACAAAGACCTACTCTAATCCACCTAGACCTACTCTAATCTACATAGACCTACTCTACACTACATAGACCTACTCTACACTACCTAGACCTACTCCACTCTACCTAGACCGACTCTACCTGAACCAGCACTACTCTAGACCTACTCTAATCTACAAAGACCTACTCTAATCCACCTAGACCTACTCTAATCCACCTAGACCAGAGGGGCCCAAACGTTTTCCTGTGAAGGGCCAAAAATCTAACTTGCCTGAGGACCGTGGGCTTAAAGTAACGTTGCATTATTCCAAACTGTATTATATTACATGGCGTTGCGGGCCAAATCAAAGGTCTTTGCAGGCCAAGTTTGGCCTGCTGGACCTAGTTTGGGCACCTAGACCTACTCTACCTAGACCTACTCTAATCTACCTAGACCTACTCTACCTAGACCTACTCTACTCTACCTAGACCTACTCTACCTAGACCTACTCTACTCTACCTAGACCTACTCTACCTAGACCTACTCTAATCTACCTAGACCTACTCTACCTAGACCTACTCTACTCTACCTAGCCTTTCGGCTGTTAATGGATTTAATGGGAGCATATGAGACCGTCAAGGCTGGGACCGATTGAAAGCCGCAGGTATGAATACAATTCCTACAAATATATGCGTCTATTATTGGAGCTTGTTGATGAATTAGAGTGTGAGGGATGAGTCATCAATGACCACGCTGAAGAAAGCTGATGGCAATACTGCCTATTACACACACAGTAAATCCATGCCAAATCAGTCCCAGTAAGGTGGTTGAAGGCAAAAGCCTTGGCATTCATTTGGCTGCAACAGTAAAAGTTTTGTCATTCAGTTCTAAGTGGCACCAGGCTGCATGCCTTCTGATATGATATGCAGCAAAATCTGAGCCAAATGAGAATAGAGTGATAAAGGCTTTCAACCCTTCTGAAGAAGCACCATCTAATGGGTACTGGTTTTCTATCATTTTCCGCAGACGTTATTTAGCATAGAGACCAGGTTCTGGTTCAGGTTCTGACATTTCTTCTGTCGTGGTTTTTGGTACCTTAAAACACTATTTTTGTTCTGGTCATACCAATTCCTCAGTGCGAGGAAGCGGAAGCACTGGAGAAGACAAATGCTAAGCAGCTATTTCTCAGTCTCCCCTGCAAGACTTGCTTCAAGGCCGGGATGATCATCGTCCGTGGCGGACGCACAACGGTGCAATCATCCTTGAAGATCAGCGCCCAAGTCACCAGCCGCTTGCCTCAGAACCGCACAGGAGGAGCTGGAACCGCCAAAACGGAGGCAGAGCCCGTCGTGAGCTCACCGCGCTCGCATTACACGACATGGCAACGCGGCCATCCATGAATCACCAAGTGCGTCTGACAGGGCTGGTTGGCCCCGTAGACATGGGCGGTTTGCGCTGCCCGTCCAGCCATTTTGTGTCAGGTGTGAACTGGGAGGAATCAGACGTGTGCTTGGTGGCGGAGCTCGCTGGTGACAAAAACAAGAGGTGAACAACATTTGTGGCTATCTGACCCTGTATTTGGGACATGAACGTCTGATACATTTAGCGAGTACTCAGGTGTTATTGGATTACCTGGAATGTGCAGCTTTTGAGTGAAATGCTATGTCTCCACTTAAGACCTCCCCTTCCCTTCCAGACATTACACCCCAGGTGATCTTTTTATCCCCATATCACTGAATAAACACCAATTAATCAGCACTCCTTGCGTCTTACCCTCTCTGTTTGCAGCCCAATTTAAGACACCAGTAATTAGCTGTGTTAGGATTAGCGTATCATCACCAATGAATACTGTTCTAACCTGCCGATCTGCCAATTACGTCTGTTCTACCTGAACAACATGAGTATAAAGCTGTTTGATGTAACTGTGACAATGGGCCGCAGTCTGCTGACTTCGTTTTGACCACTTTCTGTGACCACTTCCTGATATCCAACAGATTCGGGTCTGCTTTGTCAGGCCATCCAGAAGACCAGAAGTGTAAATTGAAGCCAGCAATACTTTATCTCGTCCATAACCCACAAACAGCTTTGGTCCAGCTCACTTGGCCTTTAGGGCTCAGTTTATGTGTCCTAAGGATACACTGGACAGATAGCACAGCACTGTAATGCTCCAGGACGACTACTCTTCAGGCAATCGCTGTGTGTTGTCTAGAAAAAACCAACAAAGACGCTCCATCCTTAAAGACCATGGGCTCTGAAGCTAATATCAATTTGATTGGTCTGTTGGATTGTCCCGTGTCGGGGTCTAGATGGGCTTTACGCCAAGGGCCCGTCTCTTGTCACATCAAGAACACGTCCAGCCACCTGTCTCTTAGCACAGCGCCATGTGCACGGCTGTCTGCGATCCTCTCCTTTACATCCGACATTCCACTATGGCCTGTGATCAATAGGCCAGGAGCACTGTCTTTGACTTGGCAAAAAGAATAATTCCTCATGGACTCTCTCCTTCGCGTGAGCGCTCAAGTTTGTTCGTCGTCTTCTCCACTGGCAACTGTTACAAGTAGACCCACTTAGCACTCGTCAATGGGTTAGGGCTGCAATTTTTGCCTATTTAATGAACTGATCTGATTTTCTATTGTTGTTTTGTAAGAAAAAAAATCTCCAGTCTGTGCTAAAACAGACCTTGTTTCGGATGGGTTTCCTTGTCTCTTTGCCAGGCTGTAAGTGGCCAATTCCATCCATTTCCACCCCAAGACAGTGACACAATCAACCATCCTGAAATAGAAGCAAGCGTAGCTATTCCGTTACAATTCACATCTGCAAACTAATTAGTGTTCCATTATGTCTGATGGAGTCTATTCTGTGGTTTATGGATTATAGACCTTAGTAATGACTTAGACTCACGCAGAGAATTATAGTACAGAAACTTGCCAGGAATCTTTTTTGGTGTGGGTAGCCTTGTGTATTATTTCTCTAACTTAAACTGGAACTTGGGAGTTCTTAACTTCCTGCAGGGTTTCTTAACAACTTGTTTGTTTTCCACATGACCTACATTCATAGTGAGTGACAACACTGTTTTTAAAAGTATAGCTTCTGAAAAGATGATCTCTTGAGGCCCTTTGTCTCCACCTGCATTGTAGAGAATCTGCTGAACGGTAAAGACATGAAAGCAGCAACAACAGCCAAAGAACCTGTGAGCCTTGGCAAATCAACCAACACCAAAACCATTTGACCTTACCTGCCTCCAGTAGTGACTCAACTTGTTTTTCTAAAGAAGCCTTGTCGGGCATTTTGCCATCCTCTTATCCATCAAGCTTCAGCAGGTCATCTAAGCCCACTGCAAGTCTTTTGTTTTTTACTTTCTCGCAGTGTTAGTAAGTGTACACAGACACAAAGGCAGCTTTTGAACTTAAAATAAAAAAATAATACAGCTCATAGACTTATAAAAATAAAAATATCCAGCACAAGTATTCATCTTGGAAGGTTCTTCAATAGTAATGATGGACAACAAGTATTAACTTGAATTAATATTTTTTTCAGTTGGATTTTGTGGGTAAGCATGCTTGTCGAACAAGCAGGTCGCACAAAAGCAGCCACATCTGTCACAGAAAAAAGAACATTACAATGCAGTCCACACAAAAATGGCCACTTCCGTCCTTGGAACATAGCAATTCCGCTTGCTCTGAATACTATCATCAACATCAACACATGCCATTCGCCCTCCTATCCAATTAATAGTTTTCACACTGAATTGCAATAAAACCACAGGCTCAATACCCAACGGTAATCCCTTTTAAATTTAAGCTAAACTCCACACCAATGCATGTGAATGAATCTGTCATTCGCAAAGCCTGTGATGATTTCAGTTGCAATGGAATTTTATTAAAACTAAAGTAACGTCTCGCTCCTGCTCTCCGGGAGCGTATGACTGTTGAGAGGGGATTTGTTCACAGGAGTTTTGGATAAACTGAGGCTGAGACACAAACAGCGAAAGGGCTCATCTTCACATTTTCCTCACATTCTGGAAAAGATACACAATGGGGCCTCCGAATTGTTTATCACGCATGATCAGAACTGGCTGACATGTCATCAGGCTGCAGACGTGTCCGTCAATTCCAAATGCATGTCTCCCGGGCAATGGGTGGAGTCTGCTATGGAACAGGCCAGTTTGGACTAGAGAGACATCACTGGATCAGCTCAGGGGCGGAGGCGGACGAGTCATACATTAGGCTCAGCCCCGGGAGGGATGCACAAGGCCTATCCCTGAAAAAAAAAAAGAAATCCAATTTCCTCTATGATCCCTGCTCCTTATACAGCTAACCCTAAAGTCATACAGAACATACCCTCCCTGTCGCTACAGCTGACAACAAACCAAGAATCTTCTATCCATGAAGAGACCGCTATCCAGCAACTGTCTTTCTGACTGAGCCCAGCCGTGTGTTTCCAGGAGCCAGGGAGGACAGAAGGGCCCCTCTGACAGATGGCGGGAGACACAGCACTCAACACCACCAGTGGAAAGTCTGGGATACGACTCCGGCTGCTCTGGCCCCCGTCGGTGTCACCCGGTCCATCCTGCACGCCCCAAGCCTGCTAAGCACGTAAATGACCTGCCAGGCAACATTGCTTGCTCTTTATCTGATTTCTAGAAGACACTAGAAGGGTCCCCCAAGGAGGTGCGTGTGAAATGCCACATGTCTCAGACACATGCACGCACGCACACCCACTCTGTTCACTTGCGCACCAGAAATATACTGGACAAGTAGCCTGGCACCCCTAACAGGTCCATAGATTCATAGACCTGGACGGGTCTTTGTTGCTATAACTGATAAGCTCGCTGGGTGGAAGAGGAAGGGCAGAAAACGGAATGCAGGGAGACATCTGAGTGGCCTGTCACTTGAAGGGAACCACCTCTCACCTTTGTTTCAGATGTACCGTAAATCGTTAGCTGATGCCTGGCGGACAGAGATAGAGAAGGGCCGTGTTGGAAGTCGGTCAGGAAGGCACAGTTAGGATAAACGATTTTGCAGCCAAAGGATCGTAAGGCACCACCAGCCAGCAATGCACTCGTATCAGCGGTGCAGGGAAGCCTACTGTATCAGAGACCAGAACATGGCTAGATATCTAATGGCCAACATCACAGGGATTATTTTAGATGACAGGGGTTCCGATGTATAATTAGCCAAGATTACAAGCCAGCGTTTGATGTCTGTTGAATGAACTTTCCACTTTTTGCTTAACTGTGAACTTTCAGAATGGGAATAGGGAAGGAAGCAAGCGCTTTTTTTTGGACACATTTAACTTACTTAGGTCAGACGATGTACATCGCCAAAAGGATAAACAGAGTTTTAAATAATACTTCTATTGCAATGTAATCATGGATTACATTTTTGACAACAATTAGAACATGGTCTACATTTAAAAAATAAAAACTACTGTTATTTGAATCAATTATATTGCATTCTCCATCAAGCCATTTATATGGTACAATTCTATTCATATTACTCTTCGCTTATTGAGATCTTTGAACTTCAAAGCATCCCTGAAAAAGACCAATATATTCTGATAATCTTAAGTATTACTTAGCTCCCTGTAGCCTTGAGGGACACATGCCAGGCAATTGTTGAGGTGGACAATGTCAACTGAGTAAAATGTCGATTCAAATGAGATGAAAACAGTGTGGCTTCTGAATCATTGCCCAGATGGTTTCCACAGATTGAGGTGAACTTTGATCGGGCAAACAGTTCACAGTGTCAATCCATAGCTGTGTAAACTGGAGGAGGTGCAAATATCCAAGCAAACAAGTCCCTCTCCCCCATATCACCGTCACAGCAGAGGAGATCATGCCCATCTGTGACCTGCATATGGCTCGGAGTAATGTCTGTAGTGCTGCATATTTGTTTCGGTTTTTTATGTGAGTGCAACTTTCCCTGTGTGTGTGTGTGTGTCTGTGTGTGTGTGTGTGCTCTGTGGCAGGTGTTTTCCCTCTAAACCAGGGCCCCATGTTAGCATGAGGTTGGCTACAGCAGAATCTTAATTCCTACTGCCATGAGCCTGGGGAGGAAAGCACTGCCAACTGGGATGGCCAAGATGATAATTCACAGTTGCTGACCCCTAAAGAAGGCTGTGACCGCATGGTGCCCTTTATGGACACCAACCCAACGCATCTACCTCAGTCGGTCTGAACCTCAACCCAAGAGATCTACCTCACACTGTCTGGGCCTCAATCCAGCAGATCTACTTCACTCTGCCTGGGCCTCAACCCAACAGATTGACCTCAGTCTGTATGGACCTCCTCCCAACACATCTACCATAATCTGTCTGACCCCAACCCCAACCCAACAACCCCCAAACCCCCAAGCCTCAATCTGCCTGGATCACAAAACAACAGATCTAGCTCACTCTGTCTAGACCATAACCCAACAGATCTACCTCAGTCTGTATGGACCTCCACATCTACTACAATCCATCTGGACCTCAACCCCACATACAGTGGGGCAAAAAAGTATTTAGTCAGCCACCAATTGTGCAAGTTCTCCCACTGAAAAAGATGAGAGAGGCCTGTAATTTTCCTCACAGTTACACTTCAACTATAACAGACAAAATGAGAAAAAAATCCAGAAACTCTTTATGAATTTATTTGCAAATTATGGTGGAAAATAAGTATTTAGTCACCTACAAACAAGCAAGATTTCTGGCTCTCACAGACCTGTAACTTCTCCTTTAAGAGGCTCCTCTGTCCTCCACTCGTTACCTGTATTAATGGCACCTGTTTGAACTTGTTATCAGTATAAAAGACAACCTCAAAACAGTCACACTCCAAACTCCACTATGGCCAAGACCAAAGAGCTGTCAAAGGACACCAGAAACAAAATTGGAGACCTGCACCAGGCTGGGAAGACTGATTCTGCAATAGGTAAGCAGCTTGGTGTGAAGAAATCAACTGTGGGAGCAATTATTAGGAAATGGAAGACATTCAAGACCACTGATAATCTCCCTCGATTTGGGGCTCCACGCAAGATCTCACCCCGTGGGGTCAAAATGATCGCAAAAACGTTCAGCAAAAATCCCAGAACCACACGGGGGGACCTGGTGAATGACCTGCAGAGAGCTGGGACCAAAGTAACAAAGCCTACCGTCAGTAACACACTACACCGCCAGGGACTCAAATCCTGCAGTGCCAGACGTGTCCCCCTGCTGAAGCCAGTACATGTTCAGGCCCGTCTGAAGTTCGCTAGAGAGCATTTGGATGGTCCAGAAGATGATTGGGAGAATGTCATATGGTCAGATGAAACCAAAATAGAACTTTAACTCGTTGTGTTTGCAGGACAAAGAATGCTGAGTTGCATCCAAAGAACACCATACCTACTGTGAAGCATGGGGGTGGAAAAATCATGCTTTGGGGCTGTTTTTCTGCAAAGGCACCAGGACGACTGATCCGTGTAAAGGACAGAATGAATGGGGCCATGTATCGTGAGATTTTGAGTGAAAACCCCCTTCCATCCGCTAGGGCATTGAAGATGAAACTAGCTGGGTCTTTCAGCATGACAATGATCCCAAACACACCGCCTGGGCAACGAAGGAGTGGCTTTGTAAGAAGCATTTCAGGGTCTTGGAGTGGCCTAACCAGTCTCCAGATCTCAACCCCATAGAAAATCTTTGGATGGAGTTGAAAGTCTGTGTTGCCCAGCAACAGCCCCAAAACATCACTGCTGTAGAGGAGATCTGCATGGAGGAATGGGCCAAAATACCAGCAACAGTGTGTGACAACCTTGTGAAGACTTACAGAAAACGTTTGACCTCTGTCATTGCCAACAAAGGGTATACAACAAAGTATTGAGATAAACTTTTGTTATTGACCAAATACTTATTTTCCACCATAATTTGCAATTCAATTCATAAAAAATCCTACAATGTGATTTTCTGGATTTTTTTTTCTCATTTTGTCTGTCATAATTGGAGTGTACATATGATGAAAATTACAAGCCTCTCTCATCTTTTTCAGTGGGAGAACTTGCACAATTGGTGGCTGACTAAATACTTTTTTGCCCCACTGTATCTACCTCAGTCTGTCTGGACTTCTACCCAACACATCTACCTCACTCTGTCTGGACCTTAACTCAACACATTTGGGTCATTTCCTCATCTGCTTCCATTGCACCTCTTAAAGTTTAGCGTGTTTCCTTGTTTCCAAAGAATCTTCTGCCAAGATGTTGGTAATGCTTGGCATATTACAATGTTGGATATAATTTTTTTCAAGAATCAACCCAAATCATATGTTAATATATTTGACCACAATAGACATTGGCTGCCTCTTCTCACTAAAGCCAATAATGTTTCAGGTGAACAGCAGTACGGCAGGCATTGACTGCAGAAGACATAAATATAGTCAACAGGAGTATGGTAATTGTTGAAGTCACAGTTGTGTATTCATGCAGGTTAATGCAACCTTAAACAAACCTTAATAAAATGTAGTTTACCAGTCAATACTCTACTGTGCACATTTTAAAACAGTGGTCATGAGATTCTCAACTAGATCTGCAATTCATGTAGGTTGATTAGCAATCCTACCACACATTAAACCAGCGAAATGCCAAAACGCCACTTTTGATATACAGTACAGTGTCTTTTGGCACCTAAAGGCCATTTGTTTTGGAAGTAAGTGGTTTAATAAAAAATATTTATGTATACTGTATATAAATGCATGAATATAATATACAGAGATTCAAATATAGATTTTGTTTTACTAATAAACAATTACTAATTCAAATGAAAGGCAGTAGTTTGACGTTCGGATGCCCGAGACTTTTACACAGTAATGTAAATTCACAAGAAGATGGAAGAAAAGACAAGAGGCAATGGAGGAACCAGGAGCATCGCTGCACTTAAATGGCCATGAAAGCATGAACGAAGCAGATGAAGGAACCAGGAGCATCGCTGCACTTAAATGGCCATGAAAGCATGAACGAAGCAGATCAAAAGCCTCCCTGTTGTTGCTGTGTTTTTGCTAAACAACATTGTTTAGCAACAACACAGTTGTCATGACCTAGAGTAGTCTACAATACCACAATGCAGTGAATAATAGCAACGTCGATTGATCTTCGGTGAAAATGTAATTTGACTAATGACTCCTTAGGCCCTGTCATTTATTTATTTTCCTTTTTGAACGGTGGAGTAATGTAAGATATATTTTTTGGTATTTTATGCATTATTTCACAGAAAGGTGGTAAAATACAACAAAACGATGTCCATTATTTTAAACTGTTCGAGCCATCTCTCTGTTCTTATAAACCACTGGACCATCCTTGGTCTGTTTTAATAAAACAATGGACCAACCAATGTCTGTTCTCATAAAACAATGGACCACCAAATGTCTGAAAGCAGTGGACCATCCTTTTCCTGTTCTCATAAAACAGTGGACCATCCAATATCTGTTCTCATAAAACAGTGGACCACCCTATTTCTGTTCTCATAAAACAGTGGACCACCCTATTTCTGTTCTCATAAAACAGTGGACCACCCTATTTCTGTTCTCATAAAACAGTGGACCACCCTATTTCTGTTCTCATAAAACAGTGGACCACCCTATTTCTGTTCTCATAAAACAGTGGACCACCCTATTTCTGTTC
>JACXGK010013204.1:0-13250 GCA_016801125.1 Novumbra hubbsi
TTGGGTGCTATCACATGCACCAGTTCCCAAGCACCCAGTTTCCCAATCACTCACACCTGTTCCCCATCACTCATCAAGTCCCCTACATAAGCACTCCAGCCCCTCACTTCCCTGCCAGTTCAAACCTAGTGCTACGTTTCTTCGTACCAACTACATTTTGGCTCCTGCATCACGCAGTTCTAATTACTCCTATTTTTTTTACTTGTTTCATCCGAGTTACTTATTTCCTAGCTCGTTATATCCGAGCCTTCAGTCTCCCACGTTATTTCCATCGACTTATCGCGCTCGCATATCCGAGCCTCCTTCTACACACTCCCACTAAACCATCCCAGCACTGCCTATTGACAACCACCTATCCCTTCGTGCAATTGGGTCCCTTCCTCACCAGCGCGAGTCCGGTCCTTACAACAGGTAGGTGTACTAGACATATGTTAATTGTTTTTGTGTGCCGGTATGTGTAGTATGTGTAGTATCATGTCATAGGTTTTTCTGCATGTCTGTGATATCGGAGTGAAGGAAAAAACGGGAACAAACTGCAAGGTTGAGCTCACGAAGATCGTAGTTTAATTACGTACTCTCGTAGTACTGGCCACACAGCGACAATAACACACACGGAGACAAGACACACAGGGACTTAAATACCCAACTAATTGGGTGCAGGTGTAAGGGATCAGGGAATGGTGCCTTCACAGGACATGGGAAACAGGACAAACATACACGATGGCCACTAGAAGGCCGGCGACGTCGAACGCCGGGTTGCCACGCGACAGGAGGAAGGAAGATAATTCAATATTCCGTTTCCGGTAAGTAAAGTAGATGTAAGAAGTGAGTTGTGTTTCAGGTTTTTCCTGCAGGTAGTTGTTGTTAAGATATTCTAATTGTGTTGTGATACAGGTTTGTGTAGTACAGGTATACTAAGTGTATTATGTTACAGGTTATTTCTTTGTGTAGGTGTACTTACTGTTTTCTGTTGTGTTTTTTTTAGATCTCCTGAGTGTATTGTTTTACTTATTGTTTCTTCTGTTTGGTGTAGTTGAGATTTGCAGATTTTTTTGTGTGTAGTGCAGATGTATGCTATGTGTATTGTTTTCCAGATGCAAGCAAATGCACATTTCTAGTTGCTATGTTACATTTCATGTATATGTGGATGTGTAGACATATGGTATTTGTTTAATTTTTCAGGTACACTTCACTTCAGTAGTTTGTGGTCACTTAGAAATGTCCTAGTTTTTTTAAAGAAAAGTAATTTCTTTACATAAAAATAACATCAAATTGATCGGAAATACAGACTAAACATTGTTAATCTAGGTATTCTTATGGTTTCTGAAATCTGCCAATTTTCTTCATGGAATTTTTACCGAAGCATGCATAGGCCCATTATCTGCAATCACCCCTTTCGTGTTCCAATAACACATTGTGTTTGCTATATTCTCACTTATGATTTTTCTTATGCAACCAAAATGCAGATGGTTTCTTTTTGTACATTACATACACAGTACACTAATTGATCCCTAAGAGGTGTGTATCTGTTTGTTTTTACTATCAATTTCTTCACTCAGAGGCTGGCCACTCCACTGATTTTGGCCCAGCTGCTGAACCAGTTCAGAGGTAGTGGTTCCATTTATAGTAGACCGCCTCCTCAGTGCTCCTCATAAGGACCAACTGGAAGACACACTAGCAGAGGACACACTCAGAGCCCAGAGAAGCCTTCCCCCTTTTCCAGTAAATCTATGTGATTTGATGTTTTTCTCTGTTTCTCTTCATTGTGCTCTTATCGTCATTTGTTGTCTTTGTGTTATGTCAAGGCTATGTGTATTTTGATTGTATAATACTGTATGTCAGCTGTCTTTTTGTTCTGTTTGAAGATGGCTGTTTTAAGCCTGAGACACTTCCTGATGTCATTATGTTTATCTCCATATTTCTGTTTGCGTTCACAGTGAAGTTTTGCTGTCCTGTTCTCCTGATTCAACTGGAGTAACTTCTTGCCTGTGCGGCCTGGTCCAGGGATACCCTGGACCCCCCTCGGCCCAAAGGTTTTACACTTTATATTATTGTGCTGTGTAGTAGGGTCGCTTCTCCTTTATAAGGAATGTGCTCTCAACATTTGCATTGGGTCCTGATCCATTTTAACTTAGGAGGATATGAGCCCTTGGACCACATCTCAAGACCATCAGGACCGAAAGACTTGCAGCTGTCCCTGTCCACAGTCCTCATGGCTGTGTTGTAGATCAAGTTGCTGACAATACCCAATTATTTCAGCTTCCACTCCACTGACCAGTCCTCCCCCCTGATTGTCCCTGTCCTTGTCCATCTGGTCATGCTGCTGACCTGGATGAGGTTTTATAGACTCTGGACACAGCCCACATGCATGTATGTATGTATTATTATTATTTCACAATTTGTACTCTTAAAATGTTCACCCAGCACAGCCAGAAGAGGACTGGCCACCCTCAGAGCCTGGTTCTTATCTAGGTTCCTCTCTAGGTTTCTTCCTATGTTTCCTAGGGAGTTTTTTCTAGCCACTGTGCACCAACCCAGTTGTTGCTTTCTCTTTGGGTTTTCAGGCTGGGTGTTTTGTAAAAGCACTTTGTGACAACTTAAATTTTTTTATAAATGTTTTTAAAGTATTTGTATTGATTGGTTCATCTCATGTCCTTTTTTAATTCAGAAAAACACCTCATCCTTTATCATTGTCAAGGATACCCATTATATGATTCAGCCTGCATGAAAAAATCTTGATGGTCTTTATTTGGGATAAATATATAAATTCATTGAGGGACCTTACAGATTGTTGTTTGTATTGGAGATGGAGACGGGAATACCCACTTAAAAACAGGCCAAACATCTTTCAAAATTTTACGATCTGTTAAGCAATAATTATTGTAAATATTTTTTCATATTTTAACAATTTTATCTTTATCATTATGAAGTGTTTAATTTGCTTAATTTGCTAAATGCATATTTACAAGCCACAATCCTGGGAGAATGTCCTTGGGACAGGTGAGTCAAAAGTGGAGCTTTTTGGCAAGTCACATCAAGTCAAACTGAAGCTTTCAAAGAAAAGAACACTATACCTACAGTGAAACACAGAGGAGGCTTGGTTATATTTTGGGGCTGCTTTGCTGCATCTAACACAGGGTGCCTTGAATTTGTGAAAAATGAAATATCAAGACTATCAAGGCATGCTGGAGCATAATGTACAGCCCAGTGTCAGAAAGCTCTGTCTCAGTCACAGGTCATGGGTCCTCCAACTGGATGGGCCAAACTACTTTTTAACAGGGGCAGAAGTCTCATTAAGAGCTACAGAAAACATTTGATTGCAGTGATTGCCTCTAAAGGTTGTACAACAAAATATTAGGTTAAGGGTCCCATCATTTTTGTGTTTCAGACAGCTCTTGAGGTTGTGGGGTTTGTCTCAGTTATGTATAACTGTTGGCTGCTGTCCCCTCGGGTCCAGGAGTTCTGTCTGGAGGGAGGGATCAGCAGCAAGAACATCACCATCCTGGTTGAGGTACAGTATGAGGGGAGATTGATTTAGATGTCATCCCAGTCCAGACACTGTATTGAGAGGGAGTTTGATTTAGATGTCATCCCAGTCCAGACACTGTATTGAGAGGGAGTTTGATTTAGATGTCATCCCAGTCCAGACACTGTATTGATAGGGAGTTTGATTTAGATGTCATCTTAGTCAAGATACAGTATTTAGGGGAAGTTTGGTTTAGATGTCATCCCAGTCAAGACACAGTATTGAGAGGGAGTTTGATTTAAATGCCATTCCAGTCCAGATTCCTTATTGATATGTATTTGGTTACTGTTTCATTGTCTTTACTGAGGACTGACATTTCTGTTTGTTGGCCAGCATGTTCTGATCCTGTTCAAGATAGTTCTAGCCTTTATGATCCCAGACGAGCCTGATTGGGTCAGAATCAGGAGAGAACAAATGGAGTTTTAGTCTTTGCAAGCACTAGGGCAGAAGGTGAGAAATATGTATGTGTATATATATTCTCAAAATTCAAGATTCACTTCACTTTGCCAGAAAGCCTAAATGAGCCCTGAACGTGGACACATTAAAAAGTCTATTTGAATTTGAATCCACCTTTTATTTTCTTGCAATGATTTTTCTACATGGCTGTAAATTAAAATTGCCCACAATCCACCAGGATGGTGTTAACGTTGCCATGGCAGCACTTCTTTGAAGATGACAAGGAATCGGTGGCAAGGAATTAAAGTGACCTCCATCAGGTGCTCACTTGAAGACTTGTTTGTCAGTTTCCAGCCAGTATATCAGCTGAGCGAGTAAGGGAGGGACGTTAATTTGCATAATCAAAAGTGAGCCACTGGTAGAACCATATATTAACTCCTCTACATTTACTGGATTGGTTAAACCGTACCAATCATAACCACTCCTGATATATGTACACAGTTGCAGTACATACATAACTACAGTTAATATTTTGCTTGACAAGCCATTCAACAGTAGGCTGCAGGTTTGGATTTTATACCTCTCTCACTGTGACATCATAGAAAATCCCAGAACACCAGGACTGAGATATGATTAAAACGAGCAGGGGACATTGTTGGTTGATGTCAGCAGGAGTCAAAGCAGGTGTGATCCGGTTCTGACCAGATGTACAGATGATGTGATTAGGGATGTATGCTACCTCATGTACAGAGCTAACACACACACACACATATTCTTATCAATGCCAGCCACCCAAGTGGTGAATAACTAACAACTGAAGACCCAATCTGTACTTCATTCATGATAAAGAAAGAAATCAGTCAAAGAGTAAACAGTTTTGAATGACCCCAGATGTCCTCAGAAAGATTTTACTTGCATTGAAATATTACACTGTGAATGTGGTTCAGGGTTTTACAAAATGGAGATCCCATAGGAAGTACCTGGGAAGGAGTGTTGAAGGTTTTGCATACCGGATGATCTCATTGCTCTCCCATTGATCTCCTCCCCAAACCGCACCTATTTATTTTGTGCACTACTTGTTTATTTGAGACCAAAACAACTTTGAGTAGGGTTTTATTTAAAATCTGGAAAAATACGGTCTGATGTGATACAATTACCTGCTGCCTGGGGAAGTTGCCTGGTACAGTATCTGGTGCTGCTGAAGATTAGACTGAGACTGCAGGTTGTTTGACATTCATGGTGAGGCAGCCAGCAACTGAAATGATATTGATCTATCAAGGGAGAAATAACTTCTTCATGTCTTTACACAGATTGTAGTGTAAACATTGTTCCCAGCTATTCGGTTATCTTTAAAAGCCTGGCTATGGGACTATTGTGCACTGTAATTTTTATCTGTTGTATGTAAATCCTCTGCAGGTCAGTCTTGAGCTCTGTCTCACATAATGTCTCATTATAATTAAGTAATTTAGCTGAAAGGTGACCATATTTCAGGGCCAGGCAAATTGTAAGTTATGGGGAATTGTATTTATCTGGCAACCCTAGGCCTTATGAGGATAGATACTGGTGAGGCCATTAACCGAACAACCTGCTCTCCATCCAAGACTGCCACTGGACACTGAGCATCACTCAATCACATGTATAGTGTATACGAGTTCACCTCATACTCTTTGCAATCCAAATTAGTTGAACTCGGTTATTGGTCATTTAGAACAGACTGCCACCTGATTGTGGCCTAAGGATTGAGTGACTGAGGGATTGGGAAAGGATTGCGACATTTAAGTGATTGTAATCAATAACTGCAGCTGTGCACAGACAATACAAAATAGTTTTATCATAAATTATAGATCAGTGATATAACAGAGATTACATAATACATGTCAGGTAATAATCTAAGTCTTCTAGAACCGCTATGTGAGGCTGGTTTCTGAGCAGGGTTTTTAGTGTGACCCATATCTAGCATCAGTGACTAAGAACAGTATCTACCACTATGGCATAGTATTCAGTCACGTAGGGTATATAGCATATGTTATGGATGAAACAGTGTCAATCTACTGTAGTCTACTGTGGTTTTCTCTCATCGAGTGTGTTATTATAGAAATGGGCACAAAATAGCAAGTCTTTCAGCACAGCTGCTTTCAATGCAAATGACTATTCAAATGAAATATTCGATTCCCTAACCGGTTTTTATAATCATGCGCCGCAACATGAACAGAATTCCACTGAGACTTTCATGACATTTTTCCAAAGGTTGACGAGGGAGCACAATGCAGTATGTGTCCTGGGCCTCCTTGGATTCTGCCTCGTTGATTCATTCTCTCATACATTTTCCACAAATCCCCCCCGGAGCAACATCTCCTTCCCCAGAGTAGCTACTTTATTTCATTTTTTTCATCCTCTTCCCCAGTTTGGTAAAGTGGGATTAACTCATTGACGTTGCCCTTGTTTTACAACATTAAAGGGCAGAGTAGTTGGCTAGAGCAGAAAACAATGAAGAGGTAAGTTGTTTGACTGTGAAAGACCAAAGGCCAGACTGCTGACGCAGTAAAACTATATTTCAACCCGGTGAAAAGTCAACATAAAGAGAGAGAGCACGTCAGTGCCTGGTACGGAAGCCGAGAGGTTCTAGAACAGATTCCCTGGGTTGTTCTCTGGGGTACCACTCCCATTCATGAGCCTCATTGTGGACAAGACGCTTTACATTCGGTAATACACAAAATGGACAGGATCTACATGTGGGATGAACTACACTGCTCAAAAGAATTAAGGAAACACGTAATCATCACTGTATAAAACCATATCAATTACACTTCAGGGATATCAATCTGTCCAGTTAGTTAGCATAAGTGTTAAATGTGTTTGGGGCAAATTAAAGTGACAACAGGTGCACTGGAGAGACAACAGCAAGACAACTGTTGACTACTGTTAGATACTGGTATTAAATCCTCAGACCCATCGTCAGTCTTTAGCTGGTGCTCTGGGCCCTGGGTTCCTGGTGCAGGTTCAATGCCCAGCCTCATGTGGCCAGTGTGTAGGCAGTTCCTGGATCATGAAGGCAGACCTGAATCCAAGACCCGAGTCCTCTGGGACGTTCTCAGAGCTGTCCCAGAGCTCATTGATGCCCTGATCCAGGTCTGCCTTTTGATTTTCGGTGTGAGTTTGAATCCAGACCTCTATCTGTTGGTGATTTTGGTTTAAGTTGACCGGTGTTATGTAATTTTGTTCTTTCATCGAGTCCTCTTGTGTGATTTATGTGTGCCATAGTTTTTTTTGAGCAGTGTATATATCCTTCAGCTCACTTAGCCTTCAGTACTTAAGACTACTGCAATATTGTGGTACAGAAATATTCTTCCTAGTGTGACGTTTCCCATATAGTGTAGAGTCACGTTAACATTTGATTATAATCACAAATATACAGAATATTCAAATATTTTCGGCAACCCGTTGAAAAGTAACGCAAAACAAATGCTATATGATTTATTGCGTTCTGGAACTGTGAACCAGTGAAAGTGTTCCAATGAGCGGTTATGAGAGTAACCACTTGGTAGAGTTCACGTTACCACAAACATGTTTTTACAAGTGGTTGATGCAGCTGCTAATGGCCAATAATAGGTAACTCATGTGGAACACTGAGATTAGCAGTTAGCATCTGGACTGTAACGCAGACACTAAGATCTCATATCAGCTCAGACCTTTGTTGGTAATAAACAAAAAAGTAATAAATGCATCTTGAGTCATATGTCCACCGCCAGACAGATGATGAAATGTGTGGAAAATGTAAAGGGTAATTGACAGCACACATAACATTGTCAGTCCTGAAACACCAGCTACAGTGGTCAAGTCACTTTGGAGAACTGGTGGGACGACTCCCCATTGGTTCCATACTGAAAGTTACTAGAAAGTCCATGTGTACTTAAACAAAAATGCAAGACGTTTGAAAATCAATGGCAGTAACTATCCAGAAAATAACAAAGAATCTTCAAGTGGTTTGTATGCTGTTTTCACAAATTTCTGATATAATTCACCACCTCAGAAAAAACACTCATGAAAGTGAATGACGCCCCTTGAGACATTGCATCAATTCTGTGCTCTCACTACATCAGACATCAATCTACTTAATTTCATTCTCAAGCTTAATTGAGAATACTTTATATGCACTTGTCAGTAGAGAAGGATCCTGGTGGGACTTGATTATGTGTCCCAAGTACCTTTCGGAGTACTAGAAGCTTCTCCGTTACAATGACCCAGAGGCGAATGTGTTTGTCCAAAACCCACCGATGCCCTGGCAGCCAACCACATCTGCTGCTTCCCAGCTTCCTGCCAGACTCAAGGAGGGAAGGAATCTTCAGACAAAGCCACCCATTCAGGGCCCGTTCTGTGCCATTCTGAGGCAGCTTCTTCAGGGAATACGTCGGCTGACCTCATATCTGTCGGATACTCCGTGGGCCGGAGTTGCCACAAAGGCTGTTTTGGTCCGCGTTGCTCTTACAGAGGCTGTACAGTGATGATGAGTCAGTGATACCGGCTCACTCCCGCTCTCAACATGTGAACTGGATGTCTCAGTGGTGAATAGTGCAGCTGCGGTCCTGTAAAGCGTAACACGTAGACACGACAACACAGAGGTCACTGTCAGTTACGTAACATGCCATTGTGTATTTCTAAGATAAATAATCATTGCAGGCTGTTATTCAATGTTGCACTGTCATAATAGGAGGAGCACTGAATACAGGGATGTTCAAATGGCTTGGTACCTGTGCTGTATGTTAATGATTCCCTCCAATATCTGTTAATAACAAGAGATAGTGTAATTAAAATGATTATGAAAATTGGGAACATTAGGCCCTTTGATTCAAAGGCCCTTGTGCTGTCACTATCAAGCTGTCACATTACATAAAAACACACGCAGGTGCACACACACAAACAAACACACATATACCCGCATACACTTTCAGCCACCACAACTCAACGTCCTTTTGTAAATCAACATTACCAAAAACTCCCAGCCTCAGGTTCTCCGTCTGTCTGTTGCCAACAATAATCTAGACGTTTCTTTACTCCTTTATTAGATGCCTACCAACTCTTAAACAGCCATATGTTACCTGGACTCTGCATAGCAGCTATCACGACTTTAAAGACCTCTGCGGTTACTACAAGCAATAACGATTCCTGCAGATCTTTTTAAAGATGCATTCTGGATTTACGGTATGTGGTGAGAGTGGACGCACGCTGAGAGGCTCCTGTGCATTATCTAATTAAGCGAGGGTGCCCAGTTAATGTAATCTCACATACAGATGTATTTATTTATTATTATATTCACCCTAACTCTTCCTACCGTTCTTTCACTACAAAGACAACATGACAGGCATCAAAATGTGCGTCTCGTTTCCAGTTGTGTTGCTATTGTTTCGTTGCAAAGTTTAAGGAATGTTTACGTTTTTGTGGCAAAAACATAGCCACACTGAACAATAGGTAGCTAGCCTAGCTTTTTTGGAGTTCTCCACGATTAAGCCCAGCACTGGTTCGATCGCATTGTTTGAGATGCATTGGGTGCAATGCGACCCTATTGTCTTCTGGATGGACTAGTCCTTTGTTGTATTCTAGAGACTCATTTACATACTAAGGATCCCTCAAGGCTGCAAAACTCCAGGTTTAGTCTGGTACTCCATTCCATTACAAGGCCAGAAGTGTCAAGAATTTTGATTGGCCACAGAATTCCTTTCTCAGCTAATAATGTAACCTCTGACAGTAAAGGGGGTACTTAGTCATAAGAGGCACCACACCAGTTGTTTTGATCAATGTATAGGCTCCAAACTGATGATGTTATATTTGGGTTGTTGGGAAACATCTATTTTTTAAACACAAAGATCTGTTATCCTGCCATTCATTCAGGCCCCTGAGCCTCTTAAATGTTGATGTGAAGGTGTTGAATAAAGTGATGGTGAAGCTTCTGGAGGAGGTTCTGCCTTAAATCTTATCAGAAGAACATGCTGGTTTTACTAAGAGTAGACACTAATTTTTTAACATTCAGACGTTGTTAAAAACGACCACATTTCCTGAAGTGGTCATCTCTCTAAATGGAGAGAAGGCATTAGACAGAATTCAATGGGGATAACTTTTAGCTGTTCTTAAGAAGTTTAGATTTTTGGATCATGGGTCTGTCTCTTGTATGCGTCTCCCCAGGCCTGGGTCTGTATTATGATGTATTATGGTCCCGTTCTGATTATTTTGCCCTTGAACTTGGGACCAGAAAGGCTTGCCCTTTGTAATTTGCCCTCGCAAAGGAGCCCCTTTAGATAGCTCTATGTACATACTCCTCTTTCCAGGGTGTGTCACAGGAGGGGGTCAAAAACAGGTTGTTGTTATATGCTCTGGTTTCACATTTCTCAGCGTAAGTAACAAGTTAACTACCTGCCAATTTCTCTGCAAACTTTGCTCGCCTTCCTGTGCAAATGAAGTCTTGACTTTCACTTATGAGGAGGATTATAGCTGTTAAAATGTGATCCTGCATTTCTACATCTCTTCCCGCTTTGCTCAGCTGTTCTTTGCCGGCACTCCCCTCTTGCTATACTGGCAATCATGTGGTATTTTCTACACTTAAGATCTGGTATCAGTTTTGGCGTCATTTCCAAATCTCTCTGCATTAGCCTTGGGCCGTATTAATAAGTCTTCCCCTTGTCACTAATAGACACTGCTTTCTCTCTCTGGGCAAGGAAGGGTGTGGTCAGGTCCTGGCTGGGGGGCACCTCTGCGTTTTGGTTGTCCCCAATTAGAGGCAGCTGTACATTGTTGCCTCTAATTTGGGATCTTATCGAAGTTGCCCTTATGATTTTTAGTTTGCGGTTCATTGTGTCAGTTTGTGCGCTACTTCAGTTGCGGTTCGCCTCACCAATTGTTGTTTTTGCCCTTTTTGATTTAATGCCGGAAACAAGCAATAAAAGGATGTATTTGTTCAACTCTACTTGCTCTGCGCCTCGTGTCCTGCGTTAGAACCTTTACTGGTGTTATGACCTTCCAAGACTTTTATGACAATTGAGTCTATTCTCGTTATTCCGCTCTGGTCTCTAAATACAAGTGATGGGCCGAACAACTCTTTCCAAAACACAATGACTTTACAAATACCTTGAAACATTTACTCCACAGTGACATCTGCCGGTTAAAAATAAAGATCTGATGTTCAATTTTCATAAAGACGTATTTCCCTCATTACTGGAAAGGGTTAGTGGCTCAACAGTTCAGTGTGTGTCAAATAGAATATAAAACGTGGGGTTCATATTCCAGTTTTCTTGTGTCTTTCCAGCCTGCTTTTCATTTAACCATTCCTTCATTATAATATTTTGGATGATAAAGGCATGTGTAAAAAGGGTTTCATTATGAATCATTTTTGCAGTACATGAGACATTATATCAGGGGCTCCAGTTCTTTCTGTGTGTAAGATTATTTTATTCATTGCAGGGGCTCCCTGTTTCATGCTGCAATTTAATATAAATTTGAATTATTATTCTAGTTGTTGCTTTTTATGTGTGGCTTTTGTGACGTGTGTTCTATAACATTTAAAAAAAATAAACAAATAAATATCATTCCAGAATTGGAAGACAATTTAAACATCAAAACTTTGGAAGATTGACTCCTGTATTTAAGAAAAACAGGTAATAAACCATCAAATAATTAGATTTGTCCAGCTCCGGCATCAAAGGTGCACTTTTTATGATATGCTTTATTTGTGTGCAATGCTTTGTACAACCCTGTTTAAAAATAGGATTTAATCAATTCTTTACCATAAAAGAAATTACATTTTGGCCTGGATATAATAAGTTGCTTAGATGTGCATAATCTATAAGAATAATCTATTTCATACCTCAGCCATGAAATGTTTGAAATTGAGTGGTTTTAAGACATTAATGCACATATTTGCCCATGTATAACATTGTGTAAAATGTTTAGGGACCAGCTGTTTGCTCAAAAGTGCCACTATTCTAACCAGCGACCAAAAATTAAGGAACGCATCTTTAAATCACATGTACACATAAACACTTCGAACACACAAACACCCGTTATTTATTGTGCTAATTAATTAATTTATATTCCTGTATTGTCTCTTTGTCAGAATGACATTTCCGAAGCTGACTAATATTATTGTATTTTATTTGACACACAAAAACCAACACAAATTATTTTAATCCTAAACTTAAATTGTTTTTTCCTTGTCCTTTTTCCGAAACCGTGTTGGTACCACTTCAGGACCCCAGATGTACACAAGGATGACATTGATCTCACACACACACACAAACACACACACTCACAAACAGACCGATGCGCACACACAAACACACTGATTGAATTGAGTCAGGGAATTGTGCACTTCCCTCTGGGCTCTGCTCAATAAAAACAAGTTCATGGTAGGACAATACAGGTCAAATACCCCCCAAGTCATATCATCTGCTGCTGATCCAGAGGACAAATACATTGATTGAGCAGAGACTAGCCTTGGCTCACATATGAATAGGGTATCTAAGCAGAGCACAGTGATATATTTTATACCCTTTATATTTGAAAACATATTTTTTGGTAGTATGTTGTATCCTTTTAGATATGATGTCATCTCTTGGGGGTTATTACATTTGGATATTATGTCTACATCGATAGGAGGATTAGACATTTTTACAGCTCTGGAAAAAATAAGACAACACTGCACTGTTGTCTTATTAAAAAAATTGTAGTGGTCTCTTAAATTGAACCATTTTGTTCCTCACCCAAAACATACCTTTTTGTCAACTTTTCTGAAAAGGAAAGAAAAATGTGCAGTGGTCTCCTAATTTTGTCCAGAGCTGTTAATGTAGGCCAATGTGCAGTTTAGTGGAGGTTGTATGGGATCTCATTACCACAGCAGACCTAATGAGATCAGTCTACTATGGGTGACAACTAACATTGCAATTATCCATAGCTAGTAGAAGGGTACAATGCTTTAAAGTTCAATGTATATTTTTGCAGAAATCCTCAAATATGCTCTGTGCTGTAACAACTAGTAGGAAACTTCACAAATACAGTATGTAACAGCCCATCTTATTACAATGTATGCACAGCCAGACAGATGTCATGCATGTGTCAGCTGGTACTATTCACTCAGCCCTCCCTTACCAACCTCAACAGACAGATGTCATGCAGATGTCAGCTGGTACCATTCACTCAGGCCTCCCTTAACAACCTCACCAGACAGATGTCATGCAGGTGTCAGCTGTTACTATTCACTCAGCCCTCCCTTAACAACCTCACCAGAACCAAGTCATGCAGGTGTCAGCTGTTACCATTCACTCAGCCCTCCCTTAACAACCTC
>JACXGK010013205.1:0-13249 GCA_016801125.1 Novumbra hubbsi
GTGTGTTCTTGCTGTATCAGTGTGTTCTTGCTGTATCAGTGTGTTCTTGCTGTATCAGTGTGTTCTTGCTGTATCAGTGTGTTCTTGCTGTATCAGTGTGTTCTTGCTGTATCAGTGTGTTCTTGCTGTATCAGTGTGTTCTTGCTGTATCAGTGTGTTCTTGCTGTATCAGTGTGTTCTTGCTGTATCAGTATAGACGAAGCAATCTTAGTTAATCAAAATGGGGTCAAAGCTATTTGCACACACAAAATATGCAGTGTATAAACCATTCACAGGATTGGCCATTGTCTCAAAATCATAAAATCACTGGGCTCCATCATGAAACATTCATGATTAATTTCAACAGTCAGATCCTAGTTACAATTGGCACACATGTTATCTGTACACTTGTCTTGTGTTTTAGGGTTACTAATATTGTGTGTATTGATAGGCACAATCATTATTTAGAAAATGTACATCTTTTGGAACATGGATATTTTCAACCTTTCCGTAGTATGGACTACACATAGTTTAAAGATGACACTTTACCACTTCCAATCAATGCAGGTAATACATAGGGCTATGTTGGATTACAAACCAAGTGTAATACAAGGGTTTTCTGTCACCTTGGTGTTTAGCAATAAATTAGTAGTATATTTTTTTATTATTTTGAAGACAAGTGGGCTGATCTGATCTCATGTCCTGTTTTCTGTTAAAATAATATGGGCTGTTTCTCTCTAAAATTGTCCCAATCCCTTCATTATATCTTTCACAAAAAACAAGTTTAAGTAAATGCTTACAACATTACATTTTAGACTTGTTAGAAGTTGCACAGTGCACATACCATTTTAAGCAAGCACACTGTATGCTGCGCTAGCATTGTAAAACAAGAAACTATGTCAGCCATAGGTTATAATCATGCAGCTGTTATAACACTTCATATCATCAAATGCCTGGAAATTTGACAAGCCAGAACCTGAAGGCAAATTGTCAAATATCAAAGATCCCACAGCTATTATCAACACTTAACACTTAACAGTTTCCTGTCAGAAGGAAGCAATTCTGTTAGCAACAGTACATTAGAAGTTCTATTCAGTGCCATCAGTGGTACTTGGAACACTGGTGATATTATAGCTGCTGATGAGAAATTTAAGCTTACTGAAATCCATCCCACATCATAATGAAGAGATGACCCCACAGACTACTACACAGTGGGTTATGCAATTCATAATAGGGCACTGTACTCACATGTTTAAAGATGTGTTGTTATAAATGGTAGATGTTAATGAGTATGGGTGTAACAGCACGCCAAAAAAGTTGCCATTTCAGTGTCACAATACCCATTTAGGATAAATATAATGCTTACTGCCTGATGAGAGCACAATCTAAAATAAACTGCACTATATAAACATGGCACAAACATTGTTTTACAATCATACAAGATTACTAGGCCTACCTCAGGTAATTTTTGTAGCCCAATTAGATTGCTGCTAAGGGCTTTGGGGAGAGTTGTGTTGTTTCTTTGTGTTTCTGTGTTTGTTCCAGGGATACTGATACAGAGGTATAGATGCGTCAACTAGTGGGAGGACGTTCACATTTCCGTTCAATAAAGAACACTCACTTCCAGGAAGATGCATGTTGAACAGATCTGCTGCTAGCCGGTTGTATTAACATTTCAGTTGAACGTGTCAACGTCAGTAAAAGAAGTTGTGCAAAAGAGTTCTTTGCAAAGTACACATCCATGGCAACAATTTTCAGGTGTCATTTGCTGTGTATGTCAAGAAGTGTCGACATGCAAGTGTCGACATGCAGTCATTGTTCTATGAACAACTCACAATCACAGTCTATCATTGTTGTAGTTCACCGGAATGCCAAAATGTTGCTAAACTGGAGACCTAAATTAAGATAGAATGCAGCTCTTCCTTCTCGAGATTGGCTCACAAAACGTATGTTAGAAAACTCCAACTAATATTTTGTGTATAAAACGTGTATAAAAGCGGACACTTCAGATCATTAATCACAGAGGTGTTTGGAAACTGAGACAGAGCTGGAATGGAGGTTTGCGGTCAATGGTGGCCACTCCAGCCGATTTGTTTCTGGATGATGTATTATGACATTGTTGTGAAGGTGCGGGCTTTTGATAGTATTGATCATAAGGGGAGGAGGGATCGATGCTCTCACGGTTTCTCTGGTGGGGCTAGGGTCAGTTACTCACACTGATTTTCTGTGTGGATGTTAGTGTTTGATTGTGTGAGCTTACTATATTACATTACATTGACTCCCATTAAGGGAGTGCATTGCCTTTCCACTGGACAAGAAACCGATTACACCAACACATTTACTCAAAGCTCTGTCACCTTGTACCCGGTGGTAGACACAACACACACAAACACTGTGTCCTGAGTCACATAGCAGCAGCGGTGATCGTGTCTTTCCCTCCATGTAGTGCTGTGATCCTGCATGTTCTGCCCTCAAAGTTGAGTGTTTAAAGCTCTGTTCAAAGTCGGCGGTGCCTCTGAGTCCCCCGTCAGATCCTGTCCCAAGCCACTTGCACCTCCCTGGGCTTCCCTTTACACCTTTCTCCTGGTTCTTCCTGTCTCTAACTGGCTCCCCTAGGCTCAGAGCTACAGAGCCAGGGCTCAACCGAGGCTTAGTGAAGTTCAACCGGGAATAATTTGGCCTTCCCTGGGAAAGAACACTGAAAGGTGAAGGGGGCACCAGAGATATTGCAATATATCACGCTTATTAACTAGGATTAATTAGAAGGTAAAGGTCTTGTCTATGTCAGATATAGTGGGAGAGAGAGAGAAGTGTGTGTGTTTGTGTAACTAAGAGAGACTACATCAAATACCTGCAAATATTACATCAAAACCTGACTTACGTTAGAATGAAATGTTTTTAATGCCACAAAAACAACAACAGTGCACTAAACGTTTGCTGAATGAACCAAAGCAAGTAGAGATAAAGAACTGAGTCTGTGGCGTAACGCAGGGACATGTACAATGCATCCGGAAATGATTCACAGTGCTTCACTTTTTCTACATGTTGATACAGTGGGGCAAAAAAGTATTTAGTTAGCCACCAATTGTGCAAGTTCTCCCACTGAAAAAGATGAGAGAGGCTTGTAATTTTCATCATATGTACACTTCAACTATGTAGGATTTTTTATTAATTTAATTGCAAATTATGGTGGAAAATAAGTATTTGGTCAATAACAAAAGTTTATCTCAATACTTTGTTGTATACCCTTTGTTGGCAATGACAGAGGTCAATTGTTTTCTGTAATTGTTTTCCAGTTCACAAGGTTGTAACACACTGTTGCTGGTATTTTGGCCCATTCCTCCATGCAGATCTCCTCTAGAGCAATGATGTTTTGGGGCTGTTGCTGGGCAACACAGACTTTCAACTCCCTCCAAAGATTTTCTATGGGGTTGAGATCTGGAGACTGGCTAGGCCACTCCAGGACCCTGAAATGCTTCTTACGAAGCCACTCCTTCGTTGCCCGGGCGGTGTGTTTGGGATCATTGTCATGCTGAAAGACCCAGCCATGTTTTATTTTCAATGCCCTAGCTGATGGAAGGAGGTTTCCACTCAAAATCTCACAATATATGGCCCCATTCATTCTGTCCTTTACACGGATCAGTCGTCCTGGTCCCTTTGCAGAAAAACAGCCCCAAAGCATGATGTTTCCACCCCCATGCTTCACAGTAGTTATGGTGTTCTTTGGATGCAACTCAGCATTCTCTGTCCTCCAAACACAACGAGTTGAGTTTTTACCAAAAAGTTATATTTTGGTTTCATCTGCCCATATGACATTCTCCCAATCTTCTTCTGGATCATCCAAATTCCCTCGCGAACTTCAGACGGGCCTGGACATGTACTGGCTTCAGAAGGGGGACACGTCTGGCACTGCAGGATTTGAGTCCCTGGCGGCGTAGTGTGTTACTGAAGGTAGGCTTTGTTACTTTGGTCCCAGGTCTCTGTAGGTCATTCACTAGGTCCCCCCGTGTGGTTCTGGGATTTTTGCTCACCGTTCTTGTAATCATTTTGACCCCACGGGGTGAGATCTTGCGTGGAGCCCCAGATCGAGGGAGATTATCAGTGGTCTTGTCATAGCACAGATCTGGGGAAGGGTACAGTATTATTTCTGCAACTTTGAAGGTCCCAATGAGCCCAATGGCCTCCATCATCCGTAAATAGTAGAGGTTTGGAACCACCAGGACTCGTCCTAGAGTTGGATGCCCAGCTGTGAATACTTATGTACATTCTTAGTGTTTGTTGAAAAAAAACTTTGCACCGCTGAAATGTTGGGCTCATTTAAGAAGCTACAAACTGGGCTTCATTAGTCTATAAATAAATAAATATCTTTTGAAACTTGTCAGTCTATTCGTGTCCTGAGAAATGAAGGACAAAACTGTGTAATACTTCCTTCACTGAACAGTGCAAACTAGCTCTCACCAGCAGAAACAGGAGTCAGAGACCCCGGTGCACAACTGAGCAAATGGACAAATACAATTGAGTGTCTAGTTTGAGAAACAGATGCCTCAAAGGTCCTTTTTTGACCCTAATTAAATAAAACACCAGCTTCGACAGTGGGAAGGTGAGTGGGAATGGAGATTTGTACAGAGTAAAAGGGATCTTAAAGATAGAAGGCTACTACTCCATTTTGCAATGCCATGCCATACCATGTGGACGGTGCTTGAGTGGAGACAATTTTCTCTTACAACAGGACAATGACCCAAATCACATCCCCAAACTACGCCAGAACTATTTAGAGAAGAAGCTGTTATTCTGTCTGAAATAATAATAAAGTGGCCAGCACAGTAACTGGGTCTCAACCCTTTTGACCATATAGTTAATAAAAGATATTCATTAAGACCATCCAACTTGTGGAAAGCATGGGGTGAAATCTCTTCAGATTACTTCAAGAAATCAAAACAATATTGCCAATGGTTTGCAAGGCTGTAATTAATGCAAATTGAGAATTATTTAACAAGGCAACATTTTAAGGACACAATTATTTATTTTGTTTAAAAATAATTATTTCCAACCTTGTCAATTGCTATATTTACTGTTCATCCTAAATTCATTTTGATTATGGTGACATGAAAAACCAGCACATTTCTAAGTGAACCCACAATTTTAGAATGGTAGTGTTTTCTAAACCTAACCCAATGTTGATACATGACCATCTCTAAAACATGATCACTCTTAATACATTATCAATGTTGTCTACTCAAAAAGACAATTGTGGAGGAGCATGATGTATAGTGGGTTGGTTAATCAATGTTCTGTAGCGTTCTTTCAGTGAAAACATTTATACTTTAATGTATTCATCATTATCACGCCTGTCTCCTTGGCACCCATTAACTTGTGATTACCATCTCTGGCCTAATGGGCCTCTTGTGTTATGGCTCTTTCTTCCTTCGCCTCATCACTCACTCTCTTCTCTTTTTTTTCTCACAGCATCTTTCTCTCCTGTGACTCAACCTGTCCCTTTTTCTCGCCCATCCTCCGGACTCCCTCATTCCTTTCTCTCTGTGCCTCTTCTCCTCCATGTGTTTCAAGTCTGGGTCCCTGCAGTCCAAAGGCCAAGGAGTCATCCTCACTCCCAGTGTTCCTCATTATTGTTTCAAATATGTGTCCCGGCCATTTGAATAATGTGTCCGCTTATCTCTCTTTTGTCTCCGCTTATCTCTCTTTTGTCTCCGCTTATCTCTCTCACATCTCTTTGTCTCTCTTCCTTCACACTCTACTTGTTCGTCCTCATTGTATCCTATACTTGCTCTTCCATTGGCTCTTTCCTCATCGTTGTGCTCCCTCTCCTCTTTCAGCTCTCAGATATTACGAGATAACACAGGACATCTATTTTGAGAACAAGATACACAGATATTACGAGATAACACAGGACATCTATTTTGAGAACAAGATACACAGATATTACGAGATAACACAGGACATCTATTTTGAGAACAAGATACACAGATATTACGAGATAACACAGGACATCTATTTTGAGAACAAGATACACAGATATTACGAGATAACACAGGACATCTATTTTGAGAACAAGATACACAGCCCTATTCAGAAACAATTTGATTACTGAATCAGTCTTGAAATAAGACAATAAGATCAAGAAAATCAGGCTTCAGATTGGTCATTTTTCCAGTACACCTCAACAAAGCATACTCCTCTGACCTACCACAAAATATATTCTTTGGGTTTAACCTGCTGCATATACACAGGATATCTGCAGTATGTCCAATCTGGTCCACCACTTTTCATAACTGCAAAAATATAATCTTGTAGTATGGTATAATTAAAATTAGTTGGTTAAATTAACTATGGGGGTTATACAACTTTTTTACCTATATATTGTTTTGTTTACGCTGCAGAACAAACAACTGATGCATTAACCTAACTTGGTGTAATTTATTCCTTTAATATTATCAATGTGAAAAATTAATATTTGTCGAATACTTCAGTTCAGAAGTTCTGTGGACTAGTGCTTGGAACATATTGTCAACTAGAATATTTGCTAATTTTGTTTATCATAGCAAAAGTATAAATTTAATTGACATATTCACAAAAAACAGATGGTATTTTCTATAAAGTGGTCTGTATAATATACACAGCTATATAAACAGGTACATTTTGTATTATTAGGTATGTAATGAGTTGCTTTTGGTGGAAAACACGTGGAAAACACGTTGTTTATGTAGAACTAACTGGATTAGTTGGTGGTAGTTACTCATAAGACTTCTAGAAACCCATTACAAACCCATTTATTTTCGTTAAGTAATCTTTTAGTAAACGACTCAAACTAAATCTTTTCTTACAAGTTCCGTTTTTATTTGGGGTGAAGAAGGCTCTACCGTGTAGTTGAGTAGACCAAAGGAGGTTCCAAGAATGTATAGTCAGACAACGACAGAACTGTATGTAACAGAACAGTAGTGACGGGCCGCTCGGCACTCATGCTCGGTACGGGTCTGATCTGTTTGACACACACCGTTTCTAAACATGTTCTGAGACATGCACCGAAACACGTCTGGTCACGTGACCCCGGGTGTTGAAAGGTAACTTGTTATGGAATGAACCCTGTGTAGTTACATCACAGGCAATTTACTGTCAAATTTAATTTGGAAAATCAACTATTGTTGATTATTGTATATCAACTATTTTAATGAGTGGTGTTAGCCTAGTTGATAGGAACCATAGAAATATGGTTATATCATCAATGACAGTAACTATTTCTGTACCCTATGCATCGCCAACCTGGCCTTTACTGAATATCTTATTACCAATTTCGGTACAACAGCGAGATTCAGCTGTTGCTCAGTGTGTAGTGTTGACAACTTTCCTCTGGAACTTTGCAAGTTTTAATCCTGGTTATATGATAGTGCATCCTATGGCTCTGCCTGTATCATCCAAATCATTATTATGAATGCGTTGTTAATGGAAGCATATTGAAGAGTAATGATGGGTGTTCCAGTCTTTTTGACACACATTGCATGAAACAACTCACGATGTGATGCGGCTGCAATGCACACACAATCAATACCATCCCAAGCTTTTTGACACCTGTCAGACACACTGCATTGAAACAATATTCTAAAACACTTCTGGTCACTGGTGTCAACACTTTCTCATGTAATAGTGAATGAAATGAGTGTCAAATACCTCTAGTAGTAGACTATTTTCTACTAACTCTGCTAGTAAGTATTTGAGTATGCATCGTGAAGGCAAGTTGTGGTTCTGGGTTTTTTTTTCTTTATTTGGTGAGTTTGAAAGGAAAGTACTTTTCTAGGAAATGCCAGATGGGTGGTTCATTTTCAGCCCAGCGGGCCAGTCCATCTCAAATATCATCTTGGCAAAATTGGAATATCTCCATTGTTACTCCCTAAAAGTTATCCTATGCCAGAAGTTCTTCAGTTTTAAAACCAGGAAAAGAAAAGACGAGTATGGCATTGGTCAATAATCCACTGTTGGTGACCACTACACTGATATCTTACTCATCCATACCGTTAGCTATTTCCTCTTGTACTGTAACAGGGTTTTCTCTTGTAATGTACTATAACCCAGTTCCTCTTTCATCCTGTTGCATATTTAAACAAATGAGATGGTGTCTTAGATTACACACTAACAATAGTCCCATATCAGTTATATTTAATATGCTGCTAAACCCTGGCTCTGCAAGCAGGAAAGATGCTTCTGTCTCGGCTTTCTCTCCCATGTGTAGTGCATGGAGATTTTGATTAGATTCACAATTTGTTTGATTTTAATGAAACCATGGACTGTACGGTTTTAACCCGGCAAGGATCTATCCCCACCAAAACACTGCTGTCCTTAATAACTTATTCTCTATTGTTTAGCGGTACTACACTTATAAGGGACTTTTTGTATTGTCAACAATTGGTTGATTTACTTTTGCTTATTCAAATAATAATGTATATACTGTATTTTTGACAAAAACAGTCACATTGTTTCCAAATTTTGTTTTTCTGACAGCTTTCACTTAAAAAAGAAGGACTAGTATATGTCACGGCACCACCTGATGCCCTCCCCTGGTCGCTTGTTACCCCGGCGTTCGACGTCGCTGGCCTTTTAGTCACTATCGTACTCGTCTGTCCTGTTTTCCCATGTCCTGTGAACGCACCCTTCTTGTTTACCCGCCAGCTGCATCCAATGTAGTTGGCTACTTAATCCCCTGTATGTCGTGTCTCTGTGTCTGTGATTGTTTCCTGTTGTGTGTATATGGTCGTAGTTGTTACACAACCAAACCTTACTATAGTGTCTGCATACGCTGCTCAAGCTGACTTCACCTAATAAATGATTGATCAGCTAACCTCCTGCGCATTGGGCCAATTCATTACCACGCCATCACAGTATACTATTCGATAACTTAAAACGACGATCTAAAATAGATTTATTAATCTATGCATTTTCTCCTTGGAAGAAAAAAAGTGAGAAAGAATCAGCCATTGTGACGGCCAATGTTGCTAACATGACTACGTATGATATGTGTATTGAGTTGAGAGCTGTACAACTCCTGGTACTCTATGCACACTTTAGACCAGGCTTAGAGAATATAGGGTTCTAGTTTTTCTTTACATCTCTTTATCATTGTATGATTGATGTTCTGCTTTTCGCTTGCCTCTTAGGAACCCAATACTGTTTTTCTAATTTACATTTTTGTAAAACAGAAGATATTATTGAAGCAACTGAGTCTCAGTTTTGCAAGAATGTCATGTTCATGTTCTGGTGGGCCTTCTGGAACAGGATATCATAGCCAATAACTAGCCCAGGACCCTAAAGAGGCAAACGTCATCATATTGATGGTGATTTACCTGCTTCAGTGTGTTGGTATGCTAGGCTATAATTCTGTGTGTTTGTATGTGTGTACTGTAGGTGTGGCCGTTTTTGTTGGGGTCTTAGTTCTGCTGTGTGCATGTGGAGAATAAAGACTCCCATCTCTGTGTAATTACTATGATCCGTGAACTTATTCAGTGATTTTACATCTATTGTGTTTGTTTATGTATCTACCTGTGTGTGTGTGCGTGTTGACTGATGACATTTAATTTAAGACATCATACTCTCTGCTTGTACACTGCCGTGGGAAATGTATTTTTGTCTGGCAGTGAGCAAGGCAATTTGAAATGTTAAAAGTGTTCTATTTTAACGCTGATGCGTATCTTAAATGGAATATGCTCCTGTCTTTGGATGGAACTCCCAATGGCCTCGGCCAAAAAACTGTGGTTGAATGCTGAAGTGCCTCTGTGCTATTTTGTTGCTTCAGCAACAACACTATTGCTATCCAGCAAATTCAAGCTTACTCATCTAGATAGCAACTTAGTTAAGTGACTGTCATGAAAGAAACACTTGGACAGCAGAAGCCAGGGCAACTATTCGCTTAGAACTATAGTGAATGGAACCAACAGTGCTAATGGTCTAAATCCCTCTGTTTTATCATTACTAATAAGTTTGAGATAAAGGGATGTCAAGAATGTTTATATGGCAATTAGTTTGGGTGTTGATACTGTGCTTTTTAATGTGTTTATTAGGCATATTACAGGACTCTGGTTTTGAATGATACTATAACATTACTGTAAAGGACATGGATAGATTAACATTACAGTAAAGGACATGATTGATTAACATTACAGTAAAGGACATGATGGATTAACATTACAGTAAAGGACATGGATAGATTAACATTACAGTAAAGGACATGATGGATTAACATTACAGTAAAGGACATGGATGGATTAACATTATAGTGAAGGACATGGATGGATTAACATTACAGTAAAGGACATGGATAGATAAACATTACAGTAAAGGACATGGATTAACATTACAGTAAAGGACATGGATTAACATTACAATAAAGGACATGGATGGATTAACATTACAGTAAAGGAGTTGCTGATGCTCTGCGTTTTCTATATGCATCCCTATTCAGTTCCTGTTCGTTATGGGGCCTATGGTCATAACATCAGCATGTGAAAAACTATTCTGTAGCAGTGGCAGTGTATTAACACATTGTATATAGGTTATTGGCCTGCTTCATGATGAGCTGTCAAATATATATGTTTAAAATGTTGTTATGTCCAATTCTTGGCAGGAGTTGTTATAGCATCTTACTCTGCTAATACTAAAGGAACGTACTTTGTGGTCATAGCGGTTGTGGTCAAAGCGGTTGTTGTCAAAGCAGTGCTGTGCAGAGCGGTGGTGGTGCTGATGACGCTGTTGTTGATAATGGACTCTATTGAACATGTATGTTGTTGTTGCTGTATGTTAAGTAATACAAATGAACAAGTTAAAGGTTAGAATAGTTTTGTTTTGCTGTCTTCTCAGCATAGAAATCAAGTTGTGCAAGGCACTTTAATGCTAGATTGTTTTGATGTGGTATAATTTGATTGGCAAGGGACTCCCTAACTTTTAGAAGGAACGGACATTGATTGATGTTTTTCTATATCGGGCTGTCTTGCAGAAAAAAATTCATTATAAACAAGTACGAGAACGGAGGGGCAAAAAATTAAAACAACAAAACTGAGAATACGATACTTGCTTCTTTTGAAACCCTTAAAGGTCTAAGGCCTTCTTTTGATATAAAATCTGCCTGTCACTCTCTTGACCTTTTGACATCTCAGGAGGTTATCCTTTATAGTAGAATGATGTCCTTTATGTTGTGGATTCTCAAAACCCTTAACTAGAAGAAGGATGAATAGATAATATTGTTTGAAAAGCTTCCATTAGTGTACTTGTGAAATTGTGTGAATAAATATAAAAACGTATGTAGTTGTTTTTATTGAGAAACACATAGTATATTACAAACGGTAGGCTGTTTTACCAGAAGTTGTTTATTGTATGACAATATAATATAATAAATAGAAAATCAAATATTTTCTAATTTCTTTCTAAATTTCAATATCAACCACATTGTTGTGTGGTCCCTGTATCAGTGTGGTGGAACACTATATTGAATTAATCTGGGCCTAAATGTGTCACCTTTCAACAAATGTGTAGGTTTTTTAATGAAATATTGAAATACAATTACTTAAAAATCATACAATTAGATTTTCAGGATTTTTGTTTTAGATTCCGTCTCTCACAGTTTAAGTGGACCTATAATAACAATCAATCATTAGTTTATTAATAGCTGAATATAACTGGCTGATGGTTATAAACCATTAATTACTTTTAATTAAGTATTAGTTAGGGACATTTGTTATCCTTATTGTAAAGTCACAACAGTTCATTCGTTTTTTAATTGCTGAATGGGACTTGTTTATTGACATGTGTTTTATCAGTTAACTAATAATTAGTAAATGTATTTATTAACACATTCACACATAATGAAATGTTTATAAATCCATGAACAACTCATTAATTTATGTCAATGAATGTCATTCATGAGTATTACTGTATCCTTATTGTAAAGTGTTACCCAGATATCAACGGTATTTAGCCAATTGCAGACAGCTACCTAGCAACGTTAGGTTTGGAGCTGTAAAGTTGGTTTTCAGCTCAATTCTTACGACTAATCCAAGTAGTAAGATATTAGTACTATTTGCTTGTGAGATATTCAAACAGCTAGTGGAAAAAGCCGAACATACATGAATGCTAATTTTAGTGGAAGTAAACCTTTCATGAAAAAGTACTAATACATACAACATTTTAGTCAATTCACATACAATCATACAGTGCTTAATGATGTCTACTAAAATATATTTACACTTTGTTTAATTTTAATGAGCAATAAAATGATCTAATGCTGAGACAATATTCTTATGACGCAGATGTGTGTCCCAATACTGGCACACTAGCTTACTACATACTAAACAGTAAGTACTTCACCATCACCCGCAAAGTAGATAGTATTATAATTTAGATTCAGCCACTGCATTGGAAACAATCCCGAAACATGTTCCAAAATAATTTGTCAAGTGATGTTGGACAAGTGTCAGATACTTTACGTCTAAGGTTTTGAAAATGAGGTGACAGTACCAACATCTTTTAATGTATGGACAGAATCACTCAGAGAGACATTTGGGAGATTACTACGATTTTAGAAGTTAGCTGTGTGACATTCTTTAAAGTCATCCTACTTAGTAGTATCTTGTTTCTATGTGCTTGTGGCAAAATGCAGGTTTCCAGTGTCCAATGCTCAATGCAAACCTCAATGCCTTATGCATTTAAACATCAATCTCTATTATAAACCTTTACAATTAATGTACAATGTTAGTTGTTGTTCAAATAATTAGTTCAATTTACTGCATCATGAAACACAATTTTCATGCAAATACAAAATACAATATTCAAAATCCAATTATGAACGTTTAACATCCAATTTTTATTTCAAACCAACAGATGTCACTGTTAAGAACATGTTTTGTACATTTCATAAAACCATAACACAAATGTTTTGATTGTATCTGTATTTCGGAAGGTTTTGTTCAGGTCAACAATTTTGTAGATCAATTTAAAAAAAGCCTGAAATGCAGAGTTCCCATCACCACTTTATACCACTCTCTGCTGCTCGGTGCTGGTTTCCTAAGAACCCTGACCCATCACCACTTTAGACCACTCTCTGCTGCTCAGTGCTAGTTTACTAAGAACCCTGACCCATCACCACTTTAGACCACTCTGCTGCCTGGTGCTAGTTTACTAAGAACCCTGACCCATCACCACTTTATACCACTCTGTGCTGCCTGGTGCTGGTTTCCTAAGAACCCTGACCCATCACCACTTTATACCACTCTCT
>JACXGK010013206.1:0-13249 GCA_016801125.1 Novumbra hubbsi
TAGTAATAGCACTATGAGTGTTAGCACTGACAGTTAGCAAGCCAGAGGTTAGACTTCCTGAGGATCCTGGATACCACAAGTAGTAATAGCACTATGAGTGTTAGCACTGACAGTTAGCAAGCCAGAGGTTAGACTTCCTGAGGATCCTGGATACCACAAGTAGTAATAGCACTATGAGTGTTAGCACTGACAGTTAGCATGCCAGAGGTTTGTCTGCTCCCTGTCCAGTGAGTGTGGTTAATGTAGTTCCAGAGAATCGGCATGTGAAGCCGTAAATAAATCAATATTTTGCTCCTTTGAAAAGATGAAAGACTGTGGAAGAGAAGGATGAACCTTAAAGAGGTCTTCCAGGGTAAACTAGCAACACATTAGCATGGAGCAGGAGGCTGGCTTCTACAGCAAAGATGGAAAGAGTAAAATATTTAGTGACATGTCTGGGTATATGTGTGTCTGTGCGTGCGCACGTGTCTGGATATTTGCATGCGTATGTGTATCTTGGTGTGTCTTAGTATGCATGTGTGTGTCTGTGTGTGTGTGTGTCTGTGTGTGTCTGTGTGTGTCTGTGTCAGCTCCATTAAGGCCTTCTCGTTGTTTTAGTGGTCAGTTTAGGTAAACCTATTGACTGGTCCATCCTGATGAGATCCTTCATGTGTGTGTGTGTGTGTGTGTGTGTGTGTTCATGTGTGTGTGTGTGTTCATGTGTTTGTGTGTGTTTTCATGTGTGTGTGTGGCTCCTTCATTGAGACATGGGAACACCACAAACAATGTATGTGTGCTCTTTGGGAAATGAAACTTGAAATGAACAGAAAAAGGCCCCTGGACTATGAACAGGCCCCATTCAAAACAGTGGTCCATTTATGAGGAACTGATGGTCACTTCTTCAAGGCTGCCTCTAAATTCCACAGAGAATTGAAACAGTGACACCACAGTCTGACAGGGTCAAGCCGAGGCTGGTTCATAAAGCCATTCAGAAAGTGACACAAAGTGCTCTAATGTGTCCTCAACTTACTTCCAAACGGCTGACAGTTGTCTGTATTTTGTTTGAATATTTGTTTGCCTGAAAAAGCTGGGTGTAGTATGTCTTTGTGTAGTATGTCTGTGTGTAGTATGTCTGTGTGTAGTATGTCTGTGTGTAGTATGTCTGGGTGTAGTATGTCTGTGTGTAGTATGTCTGGGTGTAGTATGTCTGTGTGTAGTATGTCTGGGTGTAGTATGTCTGTGTGTAGTATGTCTGTGTGTAGTATGTCTGGGTGTAGTATGTCTGGGTGTAGTATGTCTGTGTGTAGTATGTCTGGGTGTAGTATGTCTGTGTGTAGTATGTCTGTGTGTAGTATGTCTGGGTGGAGTATGTCTGTGTGTAGTATGTCTGGGTGTAGTATTCTGTGCGTAGTACGACTGGGTGGAGTACATTGGTGATGAGGTCTATTTAATGTGTTAGCATGTTGAATATATGAGTTTTGTTATCATGTGTCGCCCTCTCCTGGCCAGTCCACATACTAGCACAGGGACTCCAACCCTCTCATGGGGTCAGCGACTCCACATATTACAGTGTCATTCAGTGTATCCCTTTGTGTTATTCCTGTGTAATGTGAGGTCACAGATCATCAACAATGGGAAGCCTGGACCAAAAAACACACAGGGTGACATGTCTGTGAGCCCCTGTCTGTGACTGTTGATCCCAGGAAGTAATAAAGCAAAACAATGTAAGTGACCTGGTTGAGATAAAACACTGTTAGAAACGGTGACGAGATCATTATGAATCTACAGGTGACATGTTCTTGTTGCTTCTTGTTTGTGGCTTTGATATGTTATGAGCTTAATGCCAATAGAATAGCCCCAATGGTATCTATGTTGTTAGTGTCGAGTTTGTAGTGGTTTAAAATAAACGATTTGAAGATGAACACAGCTTTGTACAGTTTGGGTTGGATTAGAGATTGGGTTAGAGTTAGGGTTAGGATTAGAGATTGGGCTGGGATTAGAGATTGGGTTAGGGTTAGATTTAGGGGAAAACAATTAGGTTTAGAGTTGTGAGTTGTAACAAAACTCCCTGAATAGAAAGTTCACACCAAGAACAATCAGAAACTCTATATAAGACAGAGTGTCAGATGACCCCTAAAAAGAACATTAATTTGTTGTGACATTGTATGGATACAGCATGTAGGGGCATGTCAGGGACGATATGATGGAGAGATTCAGCATGTAGGGGCATGTCAGGGACGATATGATGGAGAGATTCCATAGACGCTTTTTAAAGTGTATTGTTCTCTGTTTTTCTCTTCAGGGGGTTAGGGTTGTTTTTCCCTTTAGATAATGAGCTGACTGGTTGTCTCACGTGACCAGATGTAACAGGTTGTTACATTAAACAATATTTTACAGTTTCAATAAATGTCATGAGGAAAGCATCCCGTTGAAAGGAAGTAGGCCCTAACAATCTTCCCATAATGCATCCTGGTACCATGTGTTCTCCAGGTAAGAGCCACACACACACCCGGACATCCACGTGATGTAAAAGACAACATGATTCATCAGACCAAGCCACCTTCTTCTATCGCTCAGTGGTCCAGTTCTGATGCTCATGTGACCATTGTAGGGGCTTTCAGCAGTGGACTGGGTCAGCATGGACTCCCTGACTGGACTGTGGCTACGCAGTCTCATATGCAATAAACTGTGATGCACTGTGTGTTCAGACTCCTTTCTATCAAAACCAGCATGAACTTTTTCAGCAATTTGAGCTACAGTGGCTCGTCTGTTGGATCGGACCACACGGGCCTTCACTCCCCATGTGCATCAATGAGCCTGGGTCGCCCAGGACCCTGTTGCCGGTCGCCCAGGACCCTGTGGCCGGTCGCCCAGGACCCTGTTGCCGGTCGCCCAGGACCCTGTGGCCGGTCGCCCAGGACCCTGTGGCCGGTCGCCCAGGACCCTGTTGCCGGTCGCCCAGGACCCTGTTGCCGGTCGCCCAGGACCCTGTGGCCGGTCGCCCAGGACCCTGTGGCCGGTCGCCCAGGACCCTGTTGCCGGTCGCCCAGGACCCTGTTGCCGGTCGCCCAGGACCCTGTTGCCGGTCGCCCAGGACCCTGTTGCCGGTTCACCACTCTTTTTATCTTCTGATAGGTGCTGACCGAGAACAGACCAGGAACACCCCACAGGTGCCACAGGTTTGGAGATGCTCTGACCCAGTCGTCTAGCCATCACATTTTGGCCCTTGTCTAAAGTCGCTCAGATCCTTACGCTTGTGCATTTCTCTTGCTTCTAACACATCAACTTTGAAGACAAAATATTCACTTGCAGCCTAACATATCCCACCCACTGACAGGTGCAATGATGACGAGATTCCCAAGAGCAACTGGAACAATTCCTATGTATGTACTACTATGTATGTACTATGTATACACTGATCCTATGTATGTACTACTATTCAACCATAACCTGTGAGTGGTGGCAGTTGGCTACACCTTTGTGAGGTGCAGTGATTTAGATCTCCTCTTGCTAGGGATGGGCCATGGCCAACCTGTCAATCTGGGTGGCTGGTTTGACAGGTGTTTTTTAACAATAGACTAACCAAACAAGTTGATGTGTCATACAAACTACTAAAATATAGTAGTTGGCTTTAAGAGAATGGGATAGTTCATGAGAACATCATTACAGAATTTGACAAGATCCTAACTAAAGGATTTACCCTGACACACACACTTAACGGTTTAGTAATCAACCATTATTACGATTCCAAACCTAAGTTTTTGTCACCAAAACATAATCTTGACCTTATCCCTAACCTGAATCAACCTCTAATGTAACCATAAATCAGTAATCTGAAGTCTCACCCCTTACCCTTCAGGATGGTTAATCCTGCACAGTTCACTGTATAGTTAATCCTGCACAGTTCACTGTATTACCCTTCAGGATGGTTAATCCTGCACAGTTCACTGTATAGTTAATCCTGCACAGTTCACTGTATTACCCTTCAGGATGGTTAATCCTGCACAGTTCACTGTATAGTTAATCCTGCACAGTTCACTGTATTACCCTTCAGGATGGTTGATCCTGCACAGTTCACTGTATTACCCTTCAGGATGGTTAATCCTGAACAGTTCACTGTATAGATTACCCTTCAGGATGGTTAATCCTGCACAGTTCACTGTATAGATTACCCTTCAGGATGGTTAATCCTGCACAGTTCACTGTATTACCCTTCAGGATGGTTAATCCTGCACAGTTCACTGTATAGATTACCCTTCAGGATGGTTAATCCTGCACAGTTCACTGTATAGAGCGCCCTCTGTAATAACTGGGACATTGAAACCTTTTGGAACCACTAGGACCCCATACATGCAACAGGAAACCAGCACGGACACAGAGACCCGACACACAGGGGATGAAGTAGCAACTACATTGGATGCAGCTGGCGGGTAACAAGGAAGGGTGCACAGTACATGGGGAAACAGGACAGACGAGTACGATGGCGACTAGAAGGCCGGCGACATGGAGCGCTGGGGCCAGGGGAGGGCATCAGGAGGCGCCGTGACAGTACTCCCCCCCTGACGACCCGGGGGACGTGGAGCGGGGCGCCCAGCTGCACTCCTCCGGACCGTATCCCTCCCACTCCACGAGGTATTGAAGACCCCCCCCCGACGCCGCGAGTCCAGCAGTGTCCCCACAGTGTAGGGGGGGTCCCGCTGATGTCCAGAGGAGGAGGGGGGTCCCGCTGTTGTCCAGAGGAGGAGGGGGGGGTCCCGCTGATGTCCAGAAGAGGAGGGGGGGGTCCCGCTGTTGTCCAGAGGAGGAGGGGGGGTCCCGCTGATGTCCAGAGGAGGAGGGGGGGTCCCGCTGTTGTCCAGAGGAGGAGGGGGGGTCCCGCTGATGTCCAGAGGAGGAGGGGGGGGTCCCGCTGTTGTTCAGAGGAGGAGGGGGGGGTCCCGCTCACCCCATGATCCTGGACGGGACCAGTCACCATCGGCCTGAGGAGAGACACATGAAATGTCGGATGGATGCAATAGTCAGGGGGTAACTGCAACCTATCTGATACCTCATTGACCCTCCTCAGGACTTTAAACGGCCCTACATACCACAGGCTCTGACCTTGACCGGATCCTTTCCGGGGTGAACGTGAGTCCGGCTTGCAGCCCCGACGTGGTGGTGAGCCCCGTGTGATCCGCTCCGACGAGCCCATCTCCACCGCCTCCGAGACTGACGAGTGGTGCTGTGAGTGCTTGGCGGGTCCCCCTCCTACTCCTACTCGTCACGATGTTGTCGAGCCTGGTGGCCATGGAGACAAGCTCATCCAGGCTGGAGGTGGCATCATGACACCCAAGCTCCTGGCGGACTCCCACGTTGAGGCTACAAACAAAGGCATCCCGCAGGGCACTCTCATTCCACCCCGACTCGGCAGCCAGGGTCCGGAACTGGAGAGCGAAGTCCTGCACGCTCCCTCTCCCCTGGCGCAGCAGGAAGAGCCGTTCCCCGGCCTCTCGTCCTTCAGGCGGGTGGTCAAACACTGTCCAGAATTTCCGGACGAACAAGGCATAGTCGCCCAGCTCCATCCCCATTTGCAGGTCAGCTAACCACCTGCACATTGGTCCACATCATTACCTCGCATTACAATACCTGAAAGCCAAGAAACCTCAACATGAGTCTGAATATTCATTACCTGAAAGCCAAGAAACCTCAACATGAGTCTGAATATTCAATACCTGAAAGCCAAGAAACCTCAACATGAGTCTGAATATTCAATACCTAAAGGCCAAGGAAGCAACAAAGATTCCTGTCTAAAGCCAAATGTCTCTGTTTCCCGCTGATCTGCTCTGGGAATCAAAACAGAAGATTTGTGTCTACAGTTAGGATAATTGTTGTCACTGAAGCCATGGCGTGGGGCTACTGTAAGCACAGGTAAAGTTTTGGACACAAATACTTTGTAAATAAACTATTTTCACCTCTCTTTATATTGGCATTTTAGTCATTATAATGCAATGACATGCTTTTCTAAATATTGTGTTTTTGTATACCACAATTACATGTTGGTCTGTAGATGTTAATAAGTGTCGTATGTTTATGGTATTTTCATAATTATTGGCTGAGAGATGACATTTACAGTACAAACTCACAGAGTAATGCCTTAACCCTAACCATAGCCCTAACCCTTTTCCTGTTCCTAACCATCTCCATATCCTTTTCCCTTGTCGGTCGGACTGTTATCAGAGGATCAGGACAGATGGCCGTTATGCTATCTGACGTTTGACAATGGTGACAACAGAGTCAGCCTGACGGAGTTGCACTGAGATAACTTAGCCTGGTTAGACGTAATATGTGGGGCTGACACTTATGCATCTTGTCAGCAAAGTCCATGTAGAGGTCAAGGGCCAGATCCATGTAGAGGTCAAGGGCCAGATCCATGTAGAGGTCAAGGGCCAGATCCATGTAGAGGTCAAGGGCCTGGTCCATGTAGAGGTCAAGGGCCAGATCATTGTAGAGGTTAAGGGCCAGATTCATGTAGAGGTCAAGGGCCTGGTCCATGTATAGGTCAAGGGCCAGATCCATGTAGAGGTCAAGGGCCAGATCCATGTAGAGGTCAAGGGCCAGATCCATGTAGAGGTCAAGGGCCAGATCCATGTAGCGGTCAAGGGCCTGGTCCATGTAGAGGTCAAGGGCCAGATCAATGTAGTCAAGGGGCAGCTACATATGAGGTGAAATATTAAGCAAACACAATTGTTTGCAAACTACCCACCTTTCAAACTAAGAAGATACCAAGCTATGTCAAGGTATTAAGTCATGTTTAGAAATGTAGAACAGAATTAATTCACATACAACAAACTTGGCTATATTTGGCTCTTGTAGGACATAAAATAGGTTATGGTTAACAGTGCTACACTGAATTGTATAGGTAGAACCTGTTACTGTGTCCTAAATGTCTCCTTCCAAAGCTTTGGAATGAGAGAGGAGCTCTAGCTTCTCCTATCTGGTGCAGAAGCATGGTGTCCTCAAAGATGAGATGTCCCATCTAGTGTAACAGAAGCTTCCAATGAGCCACAAGCTGGCATTCTTCATGTTTTACCATCTTTAAGGCATTTCTTTTGTAAAGCAAGGACACACACTCACCGAAACACACACACACCCAACCTACACACACGCAGACAGCCAATACACTGGAGGCATCTGAAACACACCTTTCCATCAGTATTTCACCAACAGGGTTTAGGTCCTGGCTCAGGTTCAACTGAAACTCCTGTGTGTGTTCCACCCTGACTGGGTTGTCATTCTGCCTCCAATCCCTTTTCACTTCAGAATAACACAACAGGGTTATTAGATCTAATCCCTAATTAAAGCACGATATACCCAGAGGATTTCAGCCCACTTTGAAAGGTCACACACATTATTTTGCCAAAATCCCCATTAACATGAAAATATATAATTTACCTGGTTTACATTAATTGGTCATGAGTTTTTTCTTAAAAAACAAAAAAAAACAAATCACTAGTTCTTTATGGCCGTAAAGATGAAATAACGGCCTAATCTTGGAATGGCTCCTAGGTGTTCTGTGTTACATGTCCTGGGATTGTGGGAAAGATTCCTAAGCACACATTGTGTCATCCAAGGGTGCCTGTTGATAGCTACTTGTGGGAAAGTCCTTTCTGTTACACACGTAACTAAGACATTGAGTTTGTATAGAGGAACCAGTGACACCTCTACTTGCCTCTGTTTGAACCACAGCATGGTTAGAAGTAGTTAGTTCCTCTAAACAAACCCTTAATGCCGATGTAATTCTTCCCTTTTGACGGTTGCTTTCTTCACGTGAGTCCCCAGACAAAGAAAAATGGATAAGTTGCTTTACGAAAACAGCTGTGGTTCCTTTGTTTCCATGTAAAGAAGACAGTAATCAACCTGCTGAATTTGGCTGCAGCACAACCGAAACTCTGCCTGGCTTGTTCCTACCTGCCCAAAGAGTCTTTACTGAGTGGATCTGTTCCCTCTCTATCACCTGTCCAAAGAGTCTTTACTGAGTGGATCAGTTCCCTCTCTATCACCTGTCCAAAGAGTCTTTACTGAGTGGATCTGTTCCCTCTCTATCACCTGTCCAAAGAGTCTTTACTGAGTGGATCTGTTCCCTCCCTCTCTATCACCTGTCCAAAGAGCCTCTACTGGGTGGATCAGTTCCCTCTCTATCAGCTGCTTCACACCTGCCTGTCCACTCTTCTTCCCGCACTTCTACTGGGAGTGTGTTTGTGTATGTGTGTGATCCAGGTCTATCTGTTCATGTGTATCCCCTCTAAGATAGTAAAACCTCTCCAATCAATCCACACAAGGTTTTTGGCTAGTCCCCAGGAACAATGTAATTTCTGTCTTAAAGTTTAGGGTAAAACAAACAGGGTTTTATGTATCACAGGTTAGGTTTAGGTGTTAGTTTAAGTTTAGGCTTCAGGGTTAATGAGATCCAGTTATAGTAAGGTTTAGATTAGGGTTAGGAAAAGAATCATGGTCATTCTTTTCTCAATCCCCTAAAGGATTGAAAACCAAACATGTAGGTTTAGGGTTAGGGTTAGGATTAGGGTTACCTAACCTGTTTGTGCCATTTATTGAATTAGGGCCATCTTGTAATACCAGGAACCACCACTGTTTGTCCTGCAAACCCTTCTAGTGAAATTAACATTTCAACAAATATAAATCTATATAGCTTTGACTATCTTTGATAATTACTGAATGGTCAATGTTTAAATAATAATAATGCATTGGCCCCCCATGAAAGTTCAACTTAAATAGAGATTGAGAATGAAGTAGAGTCGACAATTACATTTCAGGAATATGTTGATTGCAGGGTTTTTTGTCATAACAGATTAAGTAAAACATTACTTCCTCTAACAAAATTTTATTTAAGATAATTTAAGGTGTATGAGCAAATCAGTGCATTACACACACGCCCATTAGACTTTCATAAATCTCAGCAAAAACAAAACTTGATTGGTTTGAAAAAGAGCCCTAACCGGACAAGACAGGGTGAACATGTTTGGTGACTTAATCAAACCCCCGTCCATAGCGCCAACCCTCCCAAAACACAAGTCTTCTCTAACACAAACCTTCAAACAGCAAAACTATTTCCTAACACAAACCTTAAAACAGCACAATTTTTCTCTAACACAAACCTTCAAAAAACACTTCTTGCATAACATAAACCTGCCTAACTTCAGTGAGTTTTTCCTAATGTTTAACACCAATGGTTATGAACTGTCAGTTCTAAAGAGGCTGTCAAAGTAAAAATCTACAACAAATTGGATATGTAGTGTAATACGCTGCTCAAAACAATTCAAGGAACATGTAATCATCACAATCAATTAAACTTCAAGATATCAAATCTGTCCAGTGAGGAAGCATCAGTGATTGTGAATCAGTGAATCAAGGGCACATATTTTGGTGCAAATGAAAGTGACAACCGACGCACTGGAAAGGCAACAGTAAGACAACCCAGAAAACAAGAATGATTTTACAAGTGCAGACAGACATGGATGGCCATACACACCACTGAGTCACATAATGAGTTGCCATGGAACAGCCAGTGATTTCAATTGTTTACTTTGATTTTAGTTGTGAGTCTGAATCCAGCCCTTAATCAGTGTACTTTATATTTAAATAGCTGATAGCGGATAATGTGTAGAAATGTAATTTTACACCTTTATTTTACAGTCTCTGTCAAGAATCGGATCAATATGGAACTAATGACAAAGGTGAAATGCTTTTCCTCTATGTTATAGAGTCATTACTACATATACTGTCTATAGAGTCATTACTACATATACTGTCTATAGAGTCATTGCTACACCTACTGTCTATAGAGTCATTACTACATATACTGTCTATAGAGACGTTACTTCAAATACTGTCTATAGAGTCATTGCTACATCTACTGTCTATAGAGAACCCATAAAAGGTCCAGATAAAACGTACACAACAAAATACATGAATATTCCAAATCTTTTTTATGTCAATATTTCTAACAGTAGGATATTACAACAGTTTTGGTATATTAAATATTATATTGTTCACAGAAGCACAATGTCATTATTCAGAAAGGTCAGATCATCTTTAAATGTGGCCTCATGCAGCAGTACCTTGCAACTCCAGACCTTGTTCTTAGCTGAAATGCAAAATTGTATTTAACAGATCACATATAGGCTTACCAACAGTAGACCTACAATAGAGCAGGCTATGCCATGTATGAAGGGAAAAGTAAAGACACTACAATTCTTTAATAAAATTAAACACCACACTGCACTAAAGTGTTTGTCTTACAAAAATACTACAATGCGTTTCTAACCAATATTAGTGCCCGTTTGTTCAAGAACATGTTGAAATCTTACCATCAAAAAACTGGAATGTAGTTTGCTCTGTTTGCTCACATTCCTAAAGCAGGCATCTATAAACATCGAACCAGTTTCTTAAAAATGAGTTGACTGTCACTTCTTGCACATTGCATGAAGCTTTACAGTTATACAATTTCTATACAATTATTAAAAACATCTGCCGCCAATGTAATGCGCTTCTAAGTGGGCTTGAATAGTGAAACGTCCAACATACGTTACAACAAGACAGAAGCAGAAGAACAAGAGTTATAAATAAACAGACCCAGGTTTCACAGAACCACAAGAGAGTCCCTAGTGAACCTGTCTAAAGTCTTAAATCCATGTCATGACTTAAGAGGTTGTTTTGAGCTACCTTGATGTTGTTTGGTTGAGATCAGAGTAGAGGCTGATTTGAATAAGCAGAGTGACATCAGGTCGTGGAAATGTCTGGGCCTGTTGGAGTAGCCAGCTCGGGTTACTTCTGTTGTCATGGGGTGTTCTAATCTCACCTTCCAACAGTTTGGATGCTTGACTTTGTCCCTCAAAGTTCATCTCATATGTTGAAAGTTGTTGTATGTATTTAGGGTTATCATATTTCTCTTTCTTGGGCCAGACACAGTGAAATACAATTACTCCCGTATAACCAACATAGTCACCTCTAAAATTATTGGAACACTTGATATAAAACACATTTTGGCTGTGTGAAATGTAGAAATAGAAGTACTGAGCTAATTGTATTCTAAACGTAATATTCTAATTTTAAGATTTTTCTTGAGATACATTTTTTCAAGACAAATCCATAATATTGTTCATCTTTATTTATTTATATACAGTGCATGCAGAAAGTATTCTCAAGGCTTTACTATTTTCACATTTTGTTACAGCCGTATTCCAAAATGTATCAAATTCTTTTTTTTTCTCGGAATTCTACAAACAATACGCCATAATGATAACGTGAAATACGTTTTTATTATAAATTTTTTGCAAATATATTAAAAATAAAAAAATTATAAAAGCACATGTACATACGTATTCACAGACTTTGCCCAAATTTTGCTCAGGTGCATCCTGTTTCCCCTGATCATCTTTGAGATGTTTCTGTTACTTAATTGAAGTCCACCGGTGGTAAATTCAGCTGACTGGACCTGATTTGGAAAGGCACACGCCTGTCTATATAAGGTCCCACAGTTGACAGTACATGTCAGAGCAAGCCATGAAGCCCAAGGAATTGTCTGTAGTCCTCTGAGACAGTATTGAATCGAGGCACAGATCTGGGGAAGGGTTCCTGCGGCATTGAATGTCCCAATGAGCAATGTGGCATTAATCTTCCGTAAATGGAAGAAGTTTGGAACCCTAACCCTAACCACCAGGACTCTTCCTAGAGTTGACCACTTGGCCAAACTGAGTGATCGGGGGAGAAGGGCCTCCGTCATTGAGGTGACCAGGAACCGGATGGTCACTCTGACAGAGCTCTCTGACAAGAGGAGAAACTACCATCAGGCCTGTATGGTAGAGTGGCCAGACGGAAGCTACTCCTCAGTTAAAGGCACAACATGACAGCCTGTCTGGACTTTGCCAAAAGGTACCCAATGGACTCTCAGACCATAAGAAAGTAAATCCTCTGGTCTGATGAAACAACGATTGAATTCTTTGGCCTGAATGCCAAGCGTCACATCTGGAGGAAACCAGGCACCGCTCATCACCTGGCCAATACCATCCCTACAGTGAAGCATGGTGGTGGCAGCATCATGCTGTGGGAATGTTTTTTAGTGGCAGGAACTGGGAGACTAGTCAGGATTTAGGGAAAGATGAATGCAGCAATGTACAGTGACATCCTTGATGGAAACCTGCTCCAGAGCGCTGTAAACCTCAGACTGGGGCAAAGGTTCATCCAACTGGACAACGATCCTAAGCACACAGCCAAGATGACAAAGGAGTGACTTTGGGACAACTCTGTGAATTTCCTTGAATGGCCCAGCCAAAACCTAGACTGGAACCTGATTGAACATTTTTGGAGAGATCCGAAAATGGCTGTGCACCAACGCTCCTCATCCAACTTGATGGAGCTTGAGATGTCCTGCGAAGAGGTTTGGGAGAAACTGCCAATAAATAGGTGTTCCAAGCTTGTAGCATCATACTCAAAAAGACTTGAGGCTGTAATTGCTGCCAAAGGTGCTTCAACAAAGTATTGTGCAAAGGTTGTGAATACTTATGTACATGTTCATATTTTATAATATCTATTTCTATCTATTAATATTAAACAAATCTTTTCAGTTTGTCATTGTGGGGTATTATGTGTAGAATTTTGAGGAAAGAAATGTATTGAATCCATTTTGAAATAAGGCTGTATCATAACAACATTTTGAAAAAGTGAAGCGCCGTGAATACTTTCCGGATACACTGTAATTTCTAGAGTGTTTTTTTTAAACTTGGAAATAACTTTCCAAAAAACTGGGTTATAAAATTAATCATTAAAGTTCTTCAAATGAAAAGAAGCCCCAGGTTTCATTATTCCTTTAGTAAGAACCATTATTATCATCTTCTGGCAAGACGCTTGTAGGACAAGGGATATAATACTGGAAGAGGAGATATAATAATGTTCTGCGTCTGGGGTTGTCCTTAATCTGTTCTTGGTCTGTTCTTAGTCTGTTCTGGGATTGTTCTTGGTCTGTTCTGGGGTTGTCCTTAATCTGTTCTTGGTCTGTTCTTGGTCTGTTCTGGGGTTGTTCTTGGTCTGTTCTGGGATTGTTTTTAGTCTGTTCTGGGGTTGTTCTTGGTCTGTTCTGGGATTGTTCTTGGTCTGTTCTTGGTCTGTTCTGGGGCTGTTCTTGGTCTGTTCTTGGTCTGTTCTGGGGTTGTCCTTAATCTGTTCTTGGTCTGTTCTGGGGTTGTCCTTAATCTGTTCTTGGTCTGTTCTGGGGTTG
>JACXGK010013207.1:0-13248 GCA_016801125.1 Novumbra hubbsi
GGCCTCTAGCCTCTCACCTCAGCACTCCTCCCAGGGAGAGGGGGCCTCTAGCCTCTCACCTCAGCACTCCTCCCAGGGAGAGGAGGCCTCTAGCCTCTCACCTCAGCACTCCTCCCGGTCGCGTGCTCAGCGTGGGCAGAGCCGTGAGGAGAGGTGCAGGTGTGTGGGTTCAGTGCATGTCCGCCTGTGTGTTGCCGGAATGTGCGTCGGGATGCTCGTGTGTGTTAGTGTGTGTGCGTGTTAGTGTGTGTGTGTGTTAGAGTGTGTGTGTGTTAGAGTGTGTGTGTGTTAGAGTGTGCGTGTAGGAGAACAAACTGCACTGGCAGGGCTTTTGTTGGAGTCCCCCTCGGGGCAACAGACTCATGTGAGTCAGCAGCCAGTCGGATTTACAGCAGATTGATTAAATTAGCATTCGTTCCGCGACCAGAATATCAACTCGTCCGACACCCCTCTCCCTCCCCCCTACGACTCCCCCTTCTCCATCAGCCGTCTGCCCTCCACCTGTCATGTTTGCCGACCACTTCCAAACCCCTATCACTCTCATCCATTGCCCCCCCCCCCCCCCCACAACTGGGAAATTATTTATTTCTCTGTGACAGGGACGAAAACGTTTACTCTGGCAGGGCGAATAGAGAAAGGAAGGGATCTTAAGGAGCTGGAATGTATTTATTTTGTAGGTCAGTGGAGACAGAGACCCGGTGAGAGAGAGAGCCCAGAGTCCCAAATGATCATGTATCGACTCTAGGTGCGGTGAAAGAGGAGAGCTCTGGTTCTGGCCTGGGGGGGGAGCAGGGCTGCCTGACCTGATACTTTATGATATGCACCACAGCCAATTAGACATTTTCCGGCCAATTAATTTGCTGAGGGAAACAAGATCAATTAGCCAGGAAAAGAATGCAGGCAGTCAGAAAAATAACCGACCAGGCCGACAGACAGGCAAGACCGACAGACTGTTTTGGCATTAGCTGGTAGTTACAGACCAAGTGACAGACAGCACGACAAACAGACAGACATACAGTATGAGATGTTACCAGACAGCTATACTGACAACCAGATAACAGCAAACATTCCAAGACAAAGAGTCAGACAGACAATAGTAAACATTACAGGACAGAGAGTCAGACAGATAATAGTGAACATTACAGGACAGAGAGTCAGACAGATAATAGTGAACATTACCGGACTAAGAGACAACAGTGAACATTACAGAACTTACAGACAAACAGACAATTGTTAACATTGCCGAAGTAAGAGACAGACAGACAATAGTGAACATTGACCGACTAACAGACAGATAGACTGACAAGTGAACATAACCTGACTAAGAGACAGACAGACAGTAGTGAACATTACCGGAATAACAGACAGACAATAGTAAACATTACCGAATTAACAGACAGACATACACTAGTAAACATTACCGGACTAACAGACAGTAACAGACATTAACAGGCAGACAACAGAAAAACTGACAGACAGTAACAAATCTAGTTTGTCTTCTTGTCTTGACTTCCTCCACGATAATGCTTTTGAGTTATGTCTTAAGGGCCTTTATTACTCTCTATCATTACTTTCTACCATTACTCTCTATGGATAAAACAGAAATGAGCAAAGAAAAACTTGAGGGAGCTGTGGCAAGGCTATCAGGATGAATGTTTGATTTTTCACAACATGCTTGTATTCGTCTTCTGATGAAACAGTGTCATAAACCACCTCTAATATGGGTAAAATAGAGGAATATCCCAGCTGTGGATATTGGTAAAGTTATTAGGATGAATATTTGATATGGCGTTTTGGTAAAGCATGGTGACGGAGGTGTTTGTAAGGTTGAGTGAAACCATTCAGTGGTTGAATGATCAAGAAACAGAAGACATGTAGGTGATTCGACAGAGTGCAGGTGGCTGGTATGGGAGATGTAGGTGATATTATACTCTACATGTGGCTGGTAGTGGGAGATGTAGGTGATTTTACACAGTGCAGGTGGCTGGTAGTGGGAGATGTAGGTGATTTTACACAGTGCAGGTGGCTGGTATAGTTAGATGTAGGTGATTTTACACAGTGCAGGTGGCTGGTAGATGTTAGGTGGCTGGTATAGGCAGATGTAGGTGATTTGACACAGTGCAAGTGGCTGGTAGAGGGAGATATAGGTGTTGTTACCCAGTGTAGGTGGCTGGTAGAGGGAGATGTAGGTGATTTTACACAGTGCAGGTGTCTGGTTGAGGGAGATGTTAGTAATTTTACACAGTGCAGGTGACTGTTGAAGGGAGATCCGGTTTGAGAGGCACATCATAAATAAAGACAAGCAGCAAGAAATATAGATAGACATAGAAGGCAGACAAACTGTTGTGGAAGATCATAAGGATGGAATGGAAAAATAAATCAAGGGGTAAAGCCAGACGTTTAAAAGGGTGGGGAGATAAGAAAGAGATTCCTGGAGAATCTTTCGGGAGAAGCAAGATGGTTTAAACGACATGCTCTCCTGCAGCTGTCGTGCTGGGGGGGGCAGAGGGAGTCCGGGATTTAGTGGCACTGGTCTGAGGAACAAATCAAACTAAACAGCAGATAATCCTGTGAGGATCCAGGAAGGGTTGGATTTCAGCCTCTTTTGGACCCCGTCATCCGGGTACCATAGACGGGGATATAGGCCGGGTTGGGACGGTCCCGAGTGAGGATTTACTGAAGTAACACGGCAAGAAAGCTCTGCATTATAAAATATTCTTATTCTGCCATTTGTATTCCCCTTTCCCACATCTGTCAAAGAGAAATTTAGTATTGTTCTTCCAGAAATCATTAAAATGTCAGTGTGACTAATCATTAGTATTACACACTGAAATAGCATTGCAACCATATCCTTCTAAATGTCTTAAAGTATCAAAGTGTCATTGTAAAACACGTCTTCGAATACGCTTTTTCAACTGTGAACTCACCAAATAGCTAACAGGTATCAAAAATGGTATGAATCTATTTGAAATATATTAGAAATGGTGAAGTTTGGCATCCAACGTATGGTAAAGATGTGCTCTTGGTGAACTAATGTGAGAAGGGAATCAATGTCAACACACACTGAGCTAACTTCATTGATTTTGTGTAGAAAACCCCAAACGAAAGGGGCTGGAAGCAGAATTGGGCGAAAGCAGCAAAGCGTCAGAAGACAGTAAAGTATCCCCAGATGAAACATTTCAGCCCTCCCCTCCGTCTGACACTGACTATTGATTCAGATGAGCCGGATGGTTATGAATGGCCAAGGTAGCGCTCAATGACCCTTTAATGTTCACATGAGGCTGCAGGGAAATAGATTTCAGATAAACATTATGAGGCCCCGCTTCCATAAAGAGCATCGTTTATGAATTTTGTTTGTTTCAACTGCTGCCCTGGTGTTCAATGGAGTGAGGAGCTACTGTAGCTACCAAGGGAGAAAGGTCCCACTGACAGAAAGGGATGACAAGGTTTTACATTTTCCCTTGGTCTCTCTGTCTCTCTGACCTTAGGAGTGGTATGTGTCTGGGCCTCAGCTGTGGGTGTCCAGACAGGCAGACCCACAAACGTGCAGGCAGACAGACATGCAGACACGCAGACAGACAGACAAGCAGGCTAACAGACAGACATGCAGGCAGACAGACATGCAGGCAGACAGACATGCAGACACGCAGACAGACAGACAAGCAGGCTAACAGACAGACATGCAGGCAGACAGACATGCAGGCAGACAGACAGACATACAGGCTGACAGACAGACATGCAGGCAGACAGAGAGACATGCAGGCAGACAGACACGCAGACAGACAGACAAGCAGGCTAACAGACAGACATGCAGGCAGACAGACATGCAAGCAGACAGACATACAGGCTGACAGACAGACATGCAGGCAGACAGAGAGACATGCAGGCAGACAGACACGCAGACAGACAGACAAGCAGGCTAACAGACAGACATGCAGGCAGACAGAGAGACATGCAGGCAGACAGACATGCAGGGTGTGTAAGCAGGACCAGGGGTCCATTATGTCAGTTGTGGAGACAGCTGCTTATTGAAACATTTGTTGTCTGGAAGATTCCGGACGTTGTTGAGAAAACCTGCTTTAGCAACATGCTGGAACATGGTTATCATTGTTGGGACAAGGGATCGGAGCATGGTTAAGATGTTTAAGCCTCAGATATGGGCTGTCCAAAGGTCAAGGACCGCCCCTCCTCAGCACTCACCCTTCACCCTCACCCCTCCTGAGGCTCACCCCCAGCACTGACAAATCTTTGCATGTGATCACTTTTCCTAAACAGCCATTCTGTTCTTTTGGTACAGCTTGAAGTGGACCCTTTCTGGAGCCTATGAAGTTAGCGTGTCGGAACATAACACAGAACTGCACTATGATAGTATGACATGGACCTCAGCCTGATGTAGCCATAGTAGTCTTAAGACACCATCCTTTGCCAGACATTGTTTTGGGATGCTTTCCAGTAGTTAATGGAAGGTGACTTGATTGCCATGCTTCTAGCCTGGCAGAAGGTGTTGTTTGGTGGACTAGATCAGGTTTCCAGACAGAGTGACCACAGTGTCATGGTCAGTCCATGTCTAGCTGCTGGTGATAGTGACTGTGTGGTGGGGTGGGTCCGTCTGGATGGGATGGCCATCGGACCCATTATCAGAGTGCCATTGTCTCTCGTGTCAGACACAATCGATTGATTTCCTGCTTTTATTTATTTATCTCCTATTAGACGAGACATAGGGGCTTTCAGACTCACAACACAACCAGACGATTCGTCGTCTTCGCCCTTCTTTTTTTTTTCTTTTTTTTTATAAGATGGTTGGCTTGAATACCAACCGACGCATATGCAAATGGCCTCCTTAGTATTCCGGCATCATATTGTTGCAGAGAATATCAATCAGAGCTTTTGACGCACCAAAGCAGGAGAGTCGGGCCCAGACAGAAGCAGCCGCGTATCAGCCCACTGCCTTGTTGTTGTGAAACAAGGCCAACACAACGCCAAGGAACATCCTGCCAGTCAAACTCCAAAAAGATGTTACCCTCAGCTCCGGTTTCCTCAGTACATGCCCTCGCTGTCTCGTTGCCAATAGAACTTGAGAGGTCCTCTGGGACACCTCATAACCAATAATGTCTTGGCTACGTAGGTCCACGTATGTATCTATGTTCCTATTGCAATTTTGCGCTGTGTGACAATAAAGGCAAGCTGTAACCACCGTGCTTCCATTAACTTGTTTGTCCTTGCACCCCCCCGCCATATCTACCTCACTCCCTCCTCCGGCCATATCTACCTCACTCCCTCCTCCGGCCATATCTACCTTACTCCCTCCTCCGGCCATATCTACCTCACTCCCTCCTCCCCGCCATGTCTACCACAATCCTTCCTCCCGCCATATCTACCTCACCCCCTCCTCTCCTTTCTTCGCCCCTTCTCCCTCCCCCTCCCTCCTCTTGTCTACTCCTTACCCTTGGCCAGATGGAGCACTAACCCGGTTATCTCCATAACAACAACCACATTGTGAATCATATCTGTCCAATGTCAAAAGTCCTTTTGCCTCCATTATACGTATTTCCGTCGTCTCTTCCATATCTCACTCTCCCCTTTGTGCCCCATCATCTCTCCCTTGACCCCCTCTCTCCTCCTTCTCACCTCCCCTTCCTTTCTCTCTTCCTTCCCATCTCCGTCTTCTCCTCTACTTTCCGACTTCCGTCAAAAGCCCATTCCCGATCCTGCCCGTAACCCGTTTGGAAACCCCACATGAAGCAGAATGAACAGGAGGGAGATTCAATTAGCCCGGGAAGCTGATGAAGGCCAACACGCTCAGGTGTTCTGAGTGCAAGCAGTCACAGCCGCAGCGTTTCGAGGTCAGGGAGGGTGATGGGGAACAGGGGGAAGGGTTGTTTGTGGTCAGTGGCCTTGCTCAGAGCTGAAGAGGGGCGGTTCAGGAAGGGTGAGAAAAGGATAGATCGCTGGGGCTTGTGGGTACTGTGTGGGGTGCACGCTTGGGGCATTGTGTCAGGACATGAATACTGAGTGGCCTTGATCAGCACCAAAAATGGGAAAATATTTGCAATTGTTCAGCAGATGTCCTTAGTCCTCCAACACCAAACCCCAGCAGGGGGTAATGCATCCCAATGGAATTGCCCTTTTTAGATGCAAGACACTTTTCTTAAAAAGGGCACAAAACAAATAAAACGACACTGATGAATGCACTGCTTGTTTTATTCTCTAACACTCTTAGACTAGTCTAGAGGCAGGGGAGTGGGTATGAGTTCACAGGACATGCAGGTTTGAGGTCGCGGGGGTATGAGTTAAGAGAGGTGATACAGTAAAGAGAAAGCTCTAATTTGGTTCTGGTTGAGAGCAGCCGTTTTGAATGAGACGTTCCAATGAGAGGTATTCACAGTACTATTTGTGTGAAGGCCCTTTAAAATAAGATAAAGACTTACTCTCTATCTGCCTACAGTAGCTGGGAATGGGAGATTAGAGAGAGGGTGAATTGAGTGGCTTTCTGACTGTGACGAGAGGTATAACGTGTCCCAAAAGGCACTTTTTCTATGTAGTGGACTGGTCTTGACGAGGTTTCGTAAGGCTGGGGTCTAGTAGTGCACTATATTAGGGAATAGAGTGCCATTTGATATGCACCCAATGTCTTCATTCTCCCTCATCCAGTGCTCCATCTGTAGTAAGGGTGGAATAAGGTTCCCTCCGCCCTGTCCCTGGGCTCCCATGGCAAATGGGAAAAGAAAATCAATTTATTCTGAGAGGCCTGGAGGGCCCAGGGGGAAGGGAGAGAGGGCGAGAGGGAGAGAGAGACTCGACCAGCGGCCATGTCGCCTGCCCAGGCCTCACCTCACTCTAGTTTCTGCCACCACTAAGCCTCCAGGAGACAGGTAATAATCACACCTCCTCTCATCCTCACCTTACTGTATGTCTACATTACCTCAGCATTATACTCTACTTACCTCTATGACTACATTACCTCAGTATAATACTCACCTGAATAACTACAGTACCTCAACATATCGCTCAACCTCATCTGTATGTCTACAGTACCACAGCAAAACACGCAACCTTACCTGTCTGTCTACAGTACCTCAGAAAACACTCAACCTCACCTCTCTGTCTACATTACCTCAGCAAAACATTCAACTTCACCTGACTGTCAACAGTACCTCAGAAAACACTCAACCTCCCCTCTCTGTCTACAGTACCTAAGCAAAATCCTCAACCTTACCTTTCTACAGTACCTCAGCAAAACAGTCATCCTCACCTGCCAGTCTACAATACCTCAACAAAACACTCAACCTTACCGGTGTCTACAGTACCTCAGCATAAACCTCAACCTCACCTCTCTGTCTACATTAGCCCAGCAAAACAATAAACTTTACCTGTCCATATTACCTCAGCAAAACATTCAACCTTACCTGTCTGTCTACAGTACCTCAGCAAAACTTTAAACCTTACCTGTCTGTCTACAGTACCTCAGCAAAACTTTAAACCTTACCTGTCTGTCTACAGTACCTTAACATAACACTCTCCTCACCTGTCTGTCTGTGACACAGTAAATACTACACCAGTCTGTCTATCTATAGTCCCTCAACATTAAAACATCAACCCTTTACGTACATCACACATGCATTCCCCTAACCCCAATGACACAACTCTTCTGAATCATAACACAAGACACATTTTCTTTATTGTGCAGTTCTGCAATTCTTGCCCCCCCACAGCTACCTCCATGGCTGGGTGAAATCCCTTACCCTGCCCATGGGACTGTGACAGGTGCCTTCCCAGGTCGGCTGGCGTTCTGTATCTTTATCCTCTTTGGCCCGGTGAGAATGAGAAGCACCCTGATCCGTTTTAACAGAGCAGAGGTGGAGAGGAGCATAGCCGACACACTGATTTCCTGGCCCACCCCCCGCCATGTTATTCCTCCACACGGGGCCCCTCAGGAGAGGGGCTTTTCTAACACATTTTGCACCCAGGGGGGCGGAGGTAAGGGCAGCAAGGGGAAGAGGGTAATACGGTTCCATTTCCCCTCTTTTTTATCACACTCCTCCGTGCTGGGCTGAGACGAACCCTCCGCTCCTTCAATGCCACCTCCATCTCTCCGTCCCCCCTAGCACCAGAACTAGCAGACTCCACAATAACTCAATATCCCTGTTCCTCTCCTGGGGAGAGGGGCGGGGGGAGGAGGAGGTGGAGGAATACTATAATGCTGCCTGCCTGGTAGGCTGACCAAATGAGATAAGGGAGCTGGGAGATGGCGGCAGGCGACGAGGCATTTGGAAGTGTGGACCAGGCCCTGAAACCGGCATGTTGTGGCTGGAGCGAGCTGCACCTGAGAGAGATCAGCTGCTTTTTTACTGATAAATGTCTACCCACTGGGTGTTAGAAGCTGAGCTCTCCGGACATGTTTGAGATCCATGGACATTGTCTTCTTGACAGGAGCAAGCAACCGGACCACACGCGACGCTGGTAAGCTGGGTAGCGGCCCAGCTAGTTGTCTTTTAAATGAGTTGTTACTCTGGTTGCATGCTCCTGTGGTCTAAGTTCAGCATCCCCCTCCCTGGGCTTAAGCCAAGGCTAGAAGGCTAGACTGTGGTGGTCTGCTTGGGGATAAAAAAGAATGCTTTGGACAGGTGCGCCACTTGGGGGACCCTAGCGGAATACAGCCCTACTTTTGATTAGTGTTCCAAAGCCCTAAGATAGACCCACACTATAAGGACAAAAGTATTGGGACATCAACGCATTACACCTACAGGAGTTTGTTAACATTCCAATCTAAATCCATAGGGATTAATATCGAGTTGGTTTCTTCTTTGCAGCTATAACAGCTTCCACTCTTCTGGGAAGACTTTTGGGTGCGTCTGTTGGAATTGTTGCTAGTTCTTCCAGAGGAGCATTGGTGAGGTCAGAAAATGATGTTAGACAAGAGGGACTGTTTTGCAATTTCCATTCTAGTTCACCCGAAAATTGTCCAATAGGGTTGTGCGTGACAGTAAAATTCTTCTACACCAGACTCCTCCAATCCACAAAACGTTTGGCATTGTGCCTGGTGATGTAAGGCCTGATCTAGCTGCTCAACCATGGAAACCCATGTCATGAAGCTCCGGGGGCAGTTATAGTGCTGATGTTAATGCCTGAAGAGGTTTGAAAGAAAAAGGTGTAGCCCAACATTTTTGTTCATTTTGTGTAAGACTATATTTTGACACAAAAAAGACCCTATGAAGACATTATGTAGACATGACAAAGATCTACTTGAGATCTTATGAAGACCCTAAAGTGGTAATAATATGATCTGATTTTCTGGAACATATGTTTTGAAATTCAATTGAGGACTAGGAAAATGGATTGATTTTGTGAAAGTTGATTAGTAATGAAGCCAGGGAAGAAAGAAAAACATTAACTGACTTGATCACTGCTGATGGGGAAGCCTCTGAGGTTTTGCTGATGATGTAGCCACTGTGGTTCTACTGATGATGTACCTTTGTGGTTCTACTGATGGTGTAGCCTCTGTGGTTCTACTGATGATGTAGCCTTTGTGGTTCTACTGATGGTGTAGCCTCTGTGGTTCTACTGATGATGTAGCCTTTGTGGTTCTACTGATGGTGTAGCCTCAAAATACAGCGAGAACTCCACAATCCATTAACAAAGCATTTGGACACAATTGATACTATACCCGCAACATTCAATTAATGTAAATTTCTAAATATTCCATTAGTTAACTCAAATTGGTTTTAGTAACACTATTTTATTCTGAGATTACTACTGAAATCCATTCATAATAACTAAATAATTGAATGAGAACTAAAGTACATTTCTCCTTCAGATCAGTTGTCGGTTCCCACGCTCCACACTTGATTCTAAAAGGACTTGTTTCATCATGCGGTTTTTAATAGTTATCTGAGAACCTCACCTCACTAAATACAAATCGCACTGCCAGCAAGCAATTGTGTGCAACGTAAGTCATGAAAGACAGAGTTACCAACATTTCCATCAACACAATCACTAATTGAGCCAGAATTCTTGTTCAGGAACACAAGGGGTTGAATGAATTTCACTGTCCGACTGCAAATGGCACCAAGAACACGGTTCACAGGCCTTGACGTGAACTGAAATACATGTCCCCAAATTAAACCCTTAGTGGCTGGTATATTATGTGGGTCAAAGTCAAAACTTTTCCTAGTTACTGCTGGCCCTTTCAGGGGGTGTGGGCGGATTGTGGTAAAACAAAAGGGAATAGGATTTCTGTGAGGAAAAAAAGAGTTATATAAAATAAAAATATAACAGAACGTGATGATATTGGGCAAGGTGTGTGTTTGTAGAGCAACGAGCATGGAGATGTGTCGTTGGGTTTCTACTACTGGAGGACGAGGGCGAGAGGAAGACCTGGGGAGGGGATGAGAGTGCGAAGACATGGGAGAGGGAGACGGAGAGACAAAAAGGGAGAGGTACAGGAAGAGATGATAATGATGGAGAACATGTTGTGGTGTTCCTTAGTGCAGTGGCTGGGTATAAGAGAGGGATTAGGGAGAGGGAATGGTCTGAGGCTGAGGGCTTTAGCAGCATGCCAACTGTGCAGACAAGCCTTATAGCTGTAAGCCCGGCAAAGATTCCCAGACACACCAAACCCGACCACAGAATACCACGCAGAAACATATACTGGAACAACACACTGTGGCACCCTGCCTGACATCAGTGGCGGCCCGCCCATTAGGGGAGGAGTCCCCCCCTCCCGAAATAAAAAGAAAAAAAGAAAAATATATATGTTGATACTATACTTCCATATATTATATATGTTTTTAGGGGGCAATACCTGCATTTGAGGCAAGGGTATCCTAACTTTATCCTCAGTAGGAAATGGCATCTTTGAAAATCTTTTGTGAAATAAATAAAATCATGGTTAAAATGTCATCGTTTTTGGTTCAATTACATTATCTTTATTTATAGATATTGTTTTAAATATGTCTTAAAAAGTGCTTGGGGTGTCCTAATTTCTTTTCATGACAGTCATTTCAAATAGCAATTTCATTGTCTATATTGCTAATGTTATGCCACTATTACAGTGTAAGCCTAAACATATTCGGATTCAGAGAACCACCTCAAACAATACACATAGTGGGTCCGGAGATCCACAACAATAATACACATAGTGGGTCCGGAGATCCACCACAATAATATACATAGTGGGTCCGGAGATCCACCACAATAATACACATAGTGGGTCCGGAGATCCACCACAATAATACACATAGTGGGTCCGGAGATCCACCACAATAATACACATAGTGGGTCCGGAGATCCACCACAATAATACACATAGTGGGTCCGGAGATCCACCACAATGATACACATAGTGGGTCCGGAGATCCACCAAAAAAATACACAAAGTGGTTCTGGAAATTGTTTGGGGCCCACTATCCCCTATTGATCTCCCTAGCAGTCAGAGGCCCCCTAGCAGTTAGTGGCCCTAAGCGACTGCTTATGTTGCTTATGGCTGGAGCCGGCCCTGCCTTTTACCTTAATGTGTGTAGTTGCAATGCCAATGGCAGCCCTCTTATTACCATGCAATTGACTAGTAGTAGCCGTTTTTCCACTTAGTTTCAACTTCAATTTCAGTGTAACAACTAGGCATTTCCTGATGCAAAGACCCCCCCCCCCCCATTACCATGCAATTGAGCAATTTCCTTTTTCTTTCTCCACCGTTTCAATTCCACTGTTCTACTACAGTGTAATGGCCGGGCATTGTCCCTGCAAACCAAAGCCAAGATCTTCTCTTTTACTGCAATTGAGCAGTAGTTTTATTTCGCATAAAAAATAAATTTGTACCATAAATCACACAAGCTGCAAGGGGAAGGGTCAAGCTGCATTTGAGGATATACATGTGAATAATGCATTCACTGAAGAAAAGCAGGCATCATTAATTTCTAAATGTATGATGAACACTTTCGTTAAATGTGCTTAAAAGAAATGTTTTAATCGCTTTAATGACTTTTGCAACCCCGTGGTAAAGGAGCGCTGTGGTATTGAAATCACCATAGATGTGACCGACTCGGTCCCAACGTATTAATTAGCTGTCTATGTCAGGTATATCTTTTTCATCCCTAAGGAGACTCCTGGGGTAAGAGTAGAATGTGAATCCTGAAATGCATCTTAAAAGTCCTCACAATACCGGTATCATTGGCCTCTCCTCAGCCAACTAAATATATCTCCCTGCTGTAGACACACAGGCTGGAGACAGACTGCCTCAGTGCCACAAGGGGGGAACAGGAATTGATTCAATCGTGGCAGCATATTTCTTTTATCGATGCTGATATATTCAGAAAGCCACATTTCGCTATAGTCTTCAAGGTGTGCCTTCTGAGAAGAGGTGACAGAGGGGGGAACATTCATTCTATTGTTACATTAATGGGGCACAAGTGTTCATGAAATAATTCAGCATCAAACACAAAGCCGGTCTGGGTGAGGGGGCAGAGAGGAAGGCGGGCGGCATACGTAGGTTCAGATGGTCAAATCATTTGAATCACCTCACCTGTATCTGATTGAGCTTGGTGGCACAATTGAACCCACAGCACGAATCAGGACATTGCCAAACCACAAAAGCAAAAAACTAAATGTACGCATTTGAAATATCTCAACTTTTGAAATATTTAAACCCTGGTGGGTGGAGAGGCAGGAAGTGATGCATGGGAGGCGGGGTCAGAGGAAAGCTTCAACGGTGGGGCGTAGCGAGACGCATTGGCGGCCTATCACTGGCGAGCTACTGGCCACAGACTCAATGGAGGCATGGAAACCAGGTCACCTCGCGGTGAAGGTAGTAAGTGATAAGGGGGGAGACCACGATGCCATGGCTGACAACAACCCACCCACGGTATCATCCGCCTGGAGGAGATCAGAGGGAGGAGCGGAGGAGGGGGACGACGCCAAGTTCAATCACGCTGTTGGTGAAGGGCTGAATTCTCCCTGGAGCGAGAGAAGGAGAGAGGCAGGGGGGACACGGGGGAGACAGAGTTAGACTTGGGTGAGTAAGGCGAATACGTGAGTGAGACCGTGTGAGACGTGGGGGAGAGGAGAATACGAAATAGTTTGAAAGACACAGGGGGAGGGGTGAAGAGAAATGAGGAATACAGCGGAGAGAAGAGGTGTAGGCACCTTCATATGGAGACGGTGGAGAGAGGAGGTGTATGAGTCTTCATATGGAGACGGTGGAGAGAGGAGGTGTATGAGTCTTCATATGGAGACGGTGGAGAGAGGAGGTGTATG
>JACXGK010013208.1:0-13319 GCA_016801125.1 Novumbra hubbsi
ATTTCACAGAAAGTTTCCTGTTTCAGTCGGGTGCAGTAACAATGGCTCATTTCACATAAAGGCTCCCGTTTCAGTCGGGTGCCGTAACAATGGCTCATTTCACAGAAAGTTTCCTGTTACAGTCGGGTGCAGTAACAATGGCTCATTTCACATAAAGGCTCCCGTTTCAGTCGGGTGCCGTAACAATGGCTCATTTCACAGAAAGTTTCCTGTTTCAGTCGGGTGCAGTAACAATGGCTCATTTCACATAAAGGCTCCCGTTTCAGTTTGGTGCCGTAAAAATGGCTCATTTCACATAAAGGCTCCCGTTTCAGTTTGGTGCCGTAACAATGGCTCATTTCACAGAAAGTTTCCTGTTTCAGTCGGGTGCCGTAACAATGGCTCATTTCACATAAAGGCTCCCGTTTCAGTTTGGTGCCGTAAAAATGGCTCATTTCACATAAAGGCTCCCGTTTCAGTTTGGTGCCGTAACAATGGCTCATTTCACAGAGAGTTTCCTGTTTCAGTCGGGTGCCGTAACAATGGCTCATTTCACATAAAGGCTCCCGTTTCAGTTTGGTGCCGTAACATTGGCTCATTTTCTACTGTTTCCATCCAGACATTCAGGAGCAGTAGACATCTGCAGTCCCATTCCTTAATGCTTACAGTTAGTATCTTGCAAATAGCTGAGCAAAACATGTCATTCAAAGGGGCAATATCAATGATTTATACTGTACTACTAGCATAAAAACGACCAGTAGACAACAGCAGTTAATATTTTAAGTTCATGTTTTAAATCTTTTCTACAGAAATAATCAGAGTGACAGACATATTCCATCTAAATCGCCAGCTGGTCTATCAGTTAACGTTAAATTGTAATCTCCATGGACATGCCTTAGAAACTGGCAGTACTATCCCCCCCTACCAATCCTGGACTAGCTAGCATCATACTGGTCTCGCTTGGTAAGGGAAGACAAGGCGGAGGCAAGTGATGTTAATGTTTAGAGGCAGGATTCTACACAGTGCCAACTTAAGTAATAATACTAATAATGTGGTGTTATTGTTTTTGAGACAGGATTCTACACAGTGCCCCTTTAGAGCATAATAATATTGCCTTAACGTGAGGCCGTCCTGAGCCAGTGCTTCTGAATAATATAGGCAAAGGTCGGGATCGACGTGGTGATTTATCGTTATAGAGACACCCCCACCTCACATTTGTGTGACCTCTAACGGCTAAAAGGGTTCACTCCCCTCCTGCTGGCAGACAGAACATTTCATCAAAACCGTTTTTCGCACCGTTTTTTGAATGACATCGGCAGCCAAATCCTCACCATGTTTTTTGGTTGGAACACGCGGTCCATAATGACCCTGGGTCTGGACAGCAGCCTGCACATCCCAGGTCTTCAGACCTCGTACCAACAACCATGGATAAAGATAAGGTGTCAGCACTGTGCTGAAACATGCCGTTCACACCTCATCATCAGAACTCCGCACATCTCAACGCCAAGGTCAATGAAACAAAGGGGACAGATAAGCTAAACCAACCTGGGGGGTCATTGAGGGCATTCCCGAAATTGTTGACTCACCACTTAAATAAGTGTCTGATATGAAGTGACCTTCTGTGTGTTGGACTTTGAAAGTGCATGGCACATTGAATACGATGACAACTTCGGTTTTGAATGTTTGATTGATATCAGGTGGCTGTAAGTTCATTGAATCTATTAAAAGAACACTATTGAATTATTCACAAAGGGTTTAGGGTCTTAAGGTTCACATGCTGCATTACGTGGTGTTGCTCTCTAGGTTTCCAGGTCGTTTACAGGCCACTCTGAAATGGCCTGTGCCCGGGTATAGGTTATTCTGGAACAGGAAGGGCACTCCGTGGAGTCAATACCATAAGCAGTGAGGAGGGTTCCAGCCACTCCAACCCCCACCTTCCACTGCCTTTCCCTGGCCAAGCAGCTTCAGAGGTGCCCTTCAGGATCCACAGCCTTAATAACAGTAGTGCCTCTGCTTATCACTAAGCTGCCACAGTTGTTGGTAAGAAGGAACGCGGTCTGTCTAACATCAAATAACAAGCCTACTGCAGGTAGGATTCCTCCCCGGTCTCTACCCAGATGTGACGTTCACTGTCCTCCCATCGGACATATCTAGGTTAACCTCTGTAGTTTACAGTGTTTCAAACAGAGCTAATCAATGACACACAGTGCTATTATATATGCACGAGAGTCCCGGCACAACTAGGATCCATGCAAAACACCTGATGAGTACCAAATGTAATAAAACTTAGCATTTGATCATCTGACCTTAATCAGAGCCTCTCTGAACCCATATGTTTTTTTGCTTCTCAATCTGTAAGCCATGAACGTTGATGTAAAATGTCTGAAGGTTTCATGTGCAGAAGACAGTTTGTGCACTTCCTAGTTACAATAGTCTACACACAGTAATCCATTTCCTACCACGCTGCCTCTAACCTATGTGACATTATGGGTTATGGATCATCATTTCATATTTTGTTTGTTTGGTTACATTGGACAACAAAATAACTAGCAAATTATTGCCAAAATATTGTTTTGTTACCTCGTTCCTGCACAGAACCCAGAAAGAAACACCTGATATTTAGATTTTCCCCTGTAGCTAATTCTGCAATGCCGGTCATTGGCCAAATACACAAGACATGCATTAAGAGTTTCCCTCAAGCCATGTGGTCATTTCTCACCATCTACTTGAGCTGTTAGCCAAGCATACATGCTGCCAGCATATTATATGCCTATTAATGCCTTTTGGTGCCGTTACGGCACCTGTACATTTGTTACACATTGACAGTCATCAGGCTGGTCATAGACAATGGGACGTGAGGCTCAACAAGCTACTGAGGAAGGCAGTTGGACAATGAGAAGACCCTTTCACATTTTCTCTAAAATGGGCTGTGGAAGCTGAGGAACACCTTCAGTCATTGGATATACCCCACCAAGTGTAAGATGGAGCATTTGACATTTGGTTGGTTGTGATCTGCGGGCCCTCAGTCAACATTGCATTAAAACACCATTCTTTAGTGGAAATCGCCACTTGGGGTCAGGAACACATCCTAACACTGTTGTCTGTGAACACATTATTTTGATGCATCCATAAATGCAAGTTAAATCTCCATCATGCAAAGAGGAAACCCTATATAAACACAATCCAGAACCGCCACTGACTTTGCTAGGCCCAAGCTCATTTAAGATGGACTGAGGTGAAGTTTAAATACTTTCATGTGTTCTGACAAATAATAATTTTAGGGGGAATCATGGACAGTGTGTCCTCAGAACTAATGAAAAGAGGGAATATCCAACTTTTTATCAGGGCGCATGTGTAACAAATGAACATTTGGGTTATTTTTATACATTTATTTATTCCGTTAACCCAAATAATAAGCTGACAGCTTGGATACTTGCCTAACATCTAAAGTAAAAGGTGAAACGTATTAATTGGTTAAACTGTTAATTTTAAAAACAATGAATGTGTGTCTTGTGTATTTGGCCAATGACAAACATTGCAGATTTAGCCCCACCCACAGGGGAAAATCGAAAAATCTGGGTTTTTTTTCTGACTTCTGTGCAGGCACGAGGTACTAAAAATAACCTTAATTTCTTTTTTGGGCTATTTTAAAAACATTTGTCGTTTGCTTGTTATTTTGTTGTCCAATGTAAACGAATTGACGAACGATACTGAATAAGGAGTTTTTTTCATCACCTTTAAACTAAAGAGTAGGCTTACTTACCTGTGTCCTCTCGAATTCGACCCAGTCGGTGAAGGCGGCTTGCTTTGTTGATGTAAACGCTGCAAGTGGCCCAGACTGATGCTCCTCTTCAAACATTCTCCCTCAGCCTCTTCGAGCTTCAGTTCGGGAATCAAACGTCCTTGGTTTGCAAACGCCATTTGGTTTGTTTAATGTGGAGGGGGCGCAAAGCGTCTAACGTTAGAGATTGCACTCGGCGGAATGTTCTGTTTTCGCTGTCCTTCAGCCTGCATCGATGGCAGAGACGATTGACCGATTCTCCGACAGAGAGCGCACAGAGGGTGTCGAGCTACACTTCACTCGGGGGGTGGAGTAGTAGAGGCAACGCGAATGGATGCTTATAGGCACCTGCCACCGGGCCCTGAGATAAAGTTTGAAATCCGAAGATAGTCCCACGTCTTTATCACCACTACTGTTGTTGTGCACATAAATGGTTCCTGATTTGGAAAAGGTAACTTTCACATTTTAAACTTTTATCACGCGTGAAAAATCCTACTTTGGTTAAAAATCACGTCAATATGGAAGTGCTATTCATTAAGCTTTCTTTTAAAACATTATCCTGAGAATATTACCTATACAACTACCACTACAAATACACATAGAACCACATTTTACTCATATTATTGTAGTTTCTGACATTGGCCAGGTTTCTATTGACCAAAGTACATTTACATAAAAACATTTATGCAACACTTTTTTACCATAATGTTACAATAACCAATCTATGATTAAGGTGCTGTTGTATAGCAACCCGCACAATTGTTGGCTCACACGTTTTGGGGGCCCTGAGCAAAATTTAATTTGAAGGCCCCCTCGCTAGTAAGGGGCTCACTAGCTGCCTGGGGCCCCCTCGTAGTAAGGGGCTCTAAGCGGTCGCTTATGTTGTTTATGCTTAGGGCCGGCCCTGCTCGGCACTGCCAACAGTCAATGTCGACATATTCTCTGCACAGTCGTATGGTCAATGTCAACATACAACTTAATCTCTGCACAGTCGTACGGTCAATGTCAACATATGTGAAGCACATCCAATGTCTTTCAGTTTCTTGTCACACTTATTGATACACCAGGAGGTCTAGAATAAAAACAGGAGCCCAAACTGCCACTAAGAGTCATGACAAATCAAGGCAACCATTAAATTACTAGCCCCTCAAGCCTGGACGGTATTGGATATTGCATTGTCCTGTATTGTGTGCGATAATTTGTGAACAAACGTTAAACCCTGGTCTTGCAATAACTGGTCATTTCTTGCCATGTTTAATGTGCCAGCACTAAATCCAAGATCAAATTCACAGAGGAGGATCCCAAGATGTAATGTAATAGCAATACCTGACCACTAGAGAGCGCCATTGCCTTATCTTCAATATGGCTCTACTTGGCCAGATGTCACTATATATAGATGTTGCTATATAATAATAATATACGGTACGTGTTACTTCAGCAGCATAGATACCAAAACAAACACACGGGTAAGGAGAGTGGTCGGTTGTAGCATGTTGCCACAGAGTCGCAGAAAATAATTTTCAATTAGAAAGTCGGCTGTCTCACTTGTCCAGCAGTTTCCATGATTGTAATGGATATCTTTGACTTTTCTTATAGACACCCTTATCTGCTGGGACATACGGATGGACAGTGTCCATTCTGCTAAAGAGACAAATGGAAAGGAACCACAGCATGCAGAACCCGTCTGTTTCTTCCCACGGTGACCTCATGGTTATCCGTGCACAATGTGTCCTCCACAGCCCTCAGTATGGGAGAGTCTGTAATCCAACTGGGCACTTGTATTTCTGTGCATTTAATCCCTCCTATCCAGTAAGGGAAAACTGGTGTTTTTATTTGCTGTGTATTGTATTGTACAGATTATTGATTAGAGGGTTGATGCAGAGCATAGCAGTCCAGTGGAGACAGAATTCGAGATGTGTCTCCTACATGTAAACCCAAGTCCTAAACGGAAAAAAAGACACTGTTCCAAATCGTCAGTGAAATGGCTTCATGTGTCCAGGAATTTGTCCCTGCGATTTTCTGCACGTTTGAAATAGAGGACAGACATACCAAGTGTCTCTTCATCAAATGCTTTATTAGAAACCAAAACATTACTTATTGAGATATTGTACAAATATACATTTGTTAACTCAAGGGGTGGGGGGGGTACATGGAATTTAGGTTTATGACAACTTAAAAAGTGACTTACACACTGACTCCGTTTGTTCTTCCTTTCTGATTACGAAACAGATTTCTGTTTGAGGTGTGGTTCACAGTGGCAGTGAGTGATGTGTGTCCCCTGTGAGGGACCTATAAAGGAAGCCTGGCACTAGCATAAAGATGGATCTAACATAACCATGACTGAAGATATCTGTAAGACATGTTGATGTTTCTGCCAAGGAGGTTTTAGTTGCAAAATAACTTGTCAAACTAGGGTTTGGTTATGTACTTGAGCTCAAATGTGATACTAGTTACCTTGGCTACGTAAACAAAGGCTAAGCTGCAGGGCCAGTCACTCACTGTCTGTGCCAGTGGATTGGTAGTGATTGGAGGGCAAGTGCACATGACCGTAGAAAAAACATAGAAATCCAATCTTACTCATACGTGGTGCATACTCGATCACTAGGACTAGTCTCACTAAATATTTGTTACTCATAGGACGTTCCTTTTCTCAATTCAGTTTGCGTTTGGCATCTTCAAAACAACATAGAGGGAGATATAAGTATATGTACGTATATACACTGCTCAGAAAAGTAAGGGTAACACCTACATCACACATCGGGTCTTAAAGAACGAAATGTATTGAAGTTCAAAATCTTTACTGTACATTTGGTAATTCGTTGAGAACAAAATGACATAACAACAGTGAATGGAAACCACGGGCAACGTGAAGGGCAGTCAATGGCGTCAATCAATCGTCATCCGACACACTCTTGCCACATGAGGCCGGGCATTGTTCTGCACAAGGAGGAACCCAGGGGCCACTGCCCCAGCGTAAGATCTGATGATGGGTCTGAGGAATTCATCCCGGTACCTAACAGCAGTCAGGGTACCGTTGGCTGGTACGTGGAGGTCTGTGCAACCCTCCGAGGATATGCCTCTGCAGACCATCTCTGGTGTTGCAGGCAGCATAACGTTCACCACGGCGTCTCCAGACTCTTTCTGTCACATGTGCTCAGTATAAACCTGCTCTCATCTGTGAAGAGAACAATGCACCAATTGAGCAGCGCGGTGCTGGGCTGTGAGCACATGTATTACGTCGGGCTCTCATGCCACCCTCATGGAGTCTGTTTCTGACAGTTTGGTCAGAAACATGAACACAAGTAGCCCGCTGGAGGTCATTTCGAACACCATTGGCAGTGCTCCTATTCTACCTTGCACAATGGAGCAGATACTGGTCCCTTCGCTGGGTTGATATACTTCTACAGCCATTTCTCATGTAACGGCCCATCTCCTGGTGTCTCCTCCATGTGCTTGATGCCTCATGCTACCAGTAGGGACAGAGACACTAGCAAAACACAATACTAAAGAAGAATCAGTCGGGAAGGGTAAGGAGAGAGATATTTTCTGTGGCCACCACCTGCAAACCCATTCCCTTTTTGGGGGTTGTCTAGATGTTGCCTCTCCAGTGCACCTGTGGTCACTTTCATTTACACCAAGACCTTGATTCACAATCGCTTACGCTTCCTAACTGGACAGACAGAATCTCAAGTGACTTTGTGTTATATTGTGATGAATACATGTTCATTTCTTTGAGCAGTGTATATATATTCTTCCTTACATACAGTTCACACACTTTCTCCCAACATAGGCACCAAGGATACATAATTCATCTGGAAAATACAATTTAGTATGGAGAGTATTGGCACACTGGCAGGACGTTTTGCAAATGTACATATTCAGAATGTCCACAATGTCTTCACAGTTCTACATCATGTCAGCCAGGTATTTGCATTCCACCATGATGTCTCCACCACGTTTTGCCATAGTGCAAGCGCTCTCCTATCAACATATTCCCCCACACATTTCAGTACGATGGTCAAAGGTGTTTCACACAGGCTGAACACAAACAGCACAGTTTAACGCCCACATGCAGTCTGTTAGAATTGTCTTGGTCATCACCATGTTTAATAAATCACTTTGTTTTGGAATATAACTCCAAAATATTTTTTCATATAATTTATTTCCCTGAGCCTCCTTTGGCCTTTTAAATGCTCAGTATGACGGTGGGTGTTATGAAATCTATTTGAATATTTGCCAGTACACAGACCTGATTGGCTGATAGTCTAGAAACTAACCCCTAACCTAGCGGAACAGTCATTGGTCTAATATATTAAAATCAGCCTTGAGACATCATGCAGTTGGCCAATGGTACCATCCCACCCAAACATGCTGAAATTATTATTATTTTTTTAACTGCTCTTTCATAAAAAGGGCTCTATTTATTCAGAATGTTATTTCAATCGTCCAAAAAATAAGACAATCACATTTTTGACTGCACCAGATCTTTAAGAAAGAGCAGATAGTACTTTGTTTTGAATAGTTAACCCAAACAAAGAACCTCAAAACAAACTCAACAAAAATATAAAGCTTTCCTTTTTTACAGTCATAACATTTCTTTTATGTACAAGATTATCATTTATATATTTATATAAGCATTGAGGCAAAAAATACTGGTTTGTTCTTTCTGTAGTTAAGTATCTGTGACATGCATTCCATTACTTCTTCAGCTTTGAATGGATTCTTCCTCCATTTAACAGTACACCATATGTCTGGTAGCCAACACAGACCTCCTCCTCATTCCAAATAGACACGCACTAATTAATGACATCAAATTCAGAGTTTCCTACAGTACTGCTCTTTAGTAAGTGGCACACGGTGAAAGGGCAACATAACCCCTCCGGTTCACCTTATTCCCTGGTGTGGTTTGGAGAAGATGGTCTTTTCACACCACAGACATTTCAAAGAAAAGGGTAAAAATCCTAATGATTCGCGGAGCGCCGTGAAAGGGTGGCCCCCCGACCGGGGAAATGCACCGGTCCACACGGATAAGGGGAAATCAAATCCTGTGCGTATCCCACTCCATCAAACAGCTATTAGAGCTGCATTCAATCATCCACTCAGCCAGCCTGAATTGGCTTTCAGGGGCATTATGGGAAATTCAAAGAGGGCTGTGGTGGGCAATCTGGAGCTCTCCCTCAGGTGTCATCCTCTCACCTCGCCACTCATCCGTCTCCTCCTTCTCGGCCTGCACTTCTCAGATTGTAACCCACTCAAGAGACTCATCAAGACCAAGGTGTTGGTTTTCTCTCGGCCCTGGAACGGCCCACAGGTCACGCGGTAATGTCATGTCACAACTGGGGTAACTTAAAAACAGGATAGAAAAAGGGGGTTTCAACCAAGTATCCAGAAGCCGGGTTACGTTTAACGCTTTTCAAGGAGTAAAGACCTCTGCGTCCTCATGACCAGGCATTTCGGAAAGTCGGAGTGTGCCCTACACTGAGGGACAAGCATAGGAACGCCCCCCTGTCGACCCAAGGTGTGTGTGCGCTGGGTACCCGAGGGGGTCGGCGTGGCGTCCGTCTCCAAACACCGCCAGACCTGCCCTTCATCACAACCACTGGGTCGCAAGGGCGCTGGGAAATCAGGCGTGTCCCTTTGAGAGGGAAACCAGTTATGGGAGCGACGTGTTACTGTGTACAGGCAGACAAGACGATCGTTAGGCAGAAGTGACACCTTTGGATCCGAGGAGAGCTCAGAAAGAAGAAAGGGCATAACATAACCTTTCCACCATGTTTTACTGTTTATACTTTGTGTTTGGCTACCATGAAGAGATTCAGTGGAATTATTTGCGTTTGACTAACGCTAGCATGACTACATGGTTAAACAAAAGCAACCTAGGCTACTGTCCTGATTATTCCTACTTGGAACGGAATCAATCACTGTGAAGAGGCGTTCCTTAACGTAGTCAGATGTTTTCAATATATGTACATGTATGTGAGCTCAAGGCACTCAGGATCACCACGGCCATTCTTCTAGAATTACAAGAGGCCAAGTCAACGCATGTGATTTCAGATTCTACCCTAAAATGTGTTATGGCTCTTTGCTGCTTTTCCTTTAACCCCATGACATATAATGTATTCAAATACAGACACATTTTGAATGCAAGGGATTCAACTTATTGCTGCACCTGATCGAAAAAAGGATTCATCCAAAGACATTAATATACTGCAAGGTATAGCAACACATTCATACGTTTGTTCATTCATTTGGACTGAGGGTAACGCTATTAACACAGCACAAAGAACATTTGAAACGCTGTTAACGATACTCAAAACATCAAAAGTGGCACTTCATCGATAGGGTTATGTCTGCCCCTTCAAAAACAATCCGTAACATTGGGAAGAATCTGAGCTATAGAAAGACCAAAAAGAGCAAACAGGACATATTCTCCCACAGCAATACATATCACAGCCATCAATAATCCCCAGGATAACAACACAGCCATACAGGCCGTGGATTGGGAAGAGAGTATGTTGTTTGGTGCTGGATTCAGAGGAAACATGAAACATCGATACAATGTTGTTGATTGGGTGACAGTTGACGCGTTTCTGAGTGTCTTAAACTATATCGTCTTTGTAAAAAGGCAAACTTCCCTTGTAGCAGATGTCTAAGAAATGCCTGAAACAGATCTCCCACATACTAGCGCAGATGAGATGTGTGTTTTCCGGGGGGCACTGTGCAACCATGGAAGAATATTGGGTGTGTGTGTCGGGGTGCACTGTGCAACCAGAAGAATGTTGTGTGTCGGGGGGGGGGGGAGTAACGATGGATTCACCCTTCTAGTAAATGTGCAGGACAGTTAAGATGTGTCACAACATTATCATCCACAGCGAGAACCTGGTCCCAGGCTCAGTCCATCCCCCTGAACCGGGACTCTCTGCTTGTCGGGCCCCTCGCACAGGGAGGCGGAGAACTCCATCCACTCTCATTTGTAAACCAATCGCCATGCCGGCCTTGGCGGGAATCCCGGAACAGGTGTGCGAAGCCAGCCAAGCAGACACGGAGATGTTGATTGGCTCTGTGTGGCGGAGTGTGATTGGCTGTGTGGCGGAGTGTGATTGGCTGTGTGGCGGAGTGTGAACGGCTCTGTGTGGCGGAGTGTGATTGGCTGTGCGGCGGTGTGTGTGATTGGCTGTGGGACGAGGTGCGATTGGCTCTGCGGGAAAGAAGCAGGTGTTGGGAAAGATATTTACTTCACGTCTGTGTTGGGGGGTTTTCTTCTCTCAGTTTGTTGTCTGTAGTGTGTTGTCTGTAGTGTGTTGTCTGTAGTGTGGTGTCATGTGGTCAGTAGGCTATGGACACTGTGGCCAGGTCTTTGGACAGCTCTCCTGTCCTCTCTTGGCTCTCACTCCTTTCCGCCGGTCGTCCACTGCGGCTTTCACGGCTCTGTCACTTTGGTTTCAGAAGACATCATCTCTACTCGGGTCCCACCTCGGCCCCTCTTCTTCCTCCCCACTTAAGAATACGATTCGAATCGGTGCCCTCGCGGGAATGAAAATCAAAACAAAAGGACATTTCACGTGTCACGGGATGCCATGCAGACAAGATATGGCGGTCTTGTTCCGGTCTTCTCTGGGTGCAGGCTGGGGGTTGCTATTGGCTGTTGCTATTGGCTGGGGGTTGCTATTGGCTGATACCGGGGCTTCTTCTGTCTGTCTGAGTCCAGGCTCTCGGCTCCTCCCTCCTACACAGTCTGGAAGGCCTTGGTCTGGGCGGGGATCATTACCGGTGTGGCTCCCATGCGAGCCAGGTTCCCCGGGCTCAGTTTGGGGGGGGAGCTGGGCTTGGCGGGGGCCACGCGTGGCTCCGGGGTCTTGGAGACCGCTTGCGTGTAGGCGGGGGGCTGTTGGGGGCAGCCGGGGGACTGGCCGTTTTCTTTGAGGGCGGCCACGGCGGGCAGGCAGGGCCGCGGGCCCCGGGGGGCGCTCGTGTGGACCATGGACCGGGTGGAGGAGGTGCCGGAACGGGAGCTCCCAGAGCGGGAGGATGACAGGGAGTTGGGCTTCACCAGTTTGGCCTTGGGAGCCTCGGCGTCCTCCCTGGAACACAGATGTGTGGCGTGAAACAGGGAGGGACATTCCTTCGTGGTTGACATGGCAACCTTTACATTATTACAGTTATTACATTATTACATTGTACCCACATCTAGAATGGTTTACAAGTGGTGTAAACCTCACGCTCTGAACCGCGCACTCTGAACCGCGCACTCCGAACCGCGCACTCTGACCCGCGCACTCTGAACCACGCACTCCGAACCACGCACTCTGAACCACGCACTCTGAACCACGCACTCTGAACCACGCACTCTGAACTGCGCTCTGTGAACCTTGCGCTGTAAACTATGTTCTGTGAACCCCAGGCTATGCTCTGGGAACCCCACTCTGTGAACCTTTGCTCTGTGAACCTTTGCTCTGTGAACCACGCTCTGTGAACCTTTGCTCTGTGAAGCTTTGCTCTGTGAAGCTTTGCTCTGTGAACCACGCTCTGTGAACCTTTGCTCTGGGAACTTTTGCTCTGTGAACCACGCGTTGTGAAGTCTGTCCGCAGCCATAAAACATTCTGAATCTTTCTGTCCTTTTGTAAAGCTTATGTATTCTCTGAAGCAGTAGCGGGCAAAAAAACAACTCCGGGTCAGACACAGGATCATGGCGATTTCCAATATCAATGTAGACCGCAGTAAACCACTATGATTTTTCATGATTAACAAATATGAATAATGTCAAAAAGACTTCTCATGCCCAGAAAATTATATTGCTTCATTACTGATAATGCTGATTATATAGTATTTTACAAGTTACCCGATTTTAAAAGACTCTGGCAAGACAGGGTTGGGAAATCATCTCACACACACGGTGCACTGACTTGTCGCTACGGTGTGGGTTTAGAGATCCCTTCCATTCTCTGCGGTAATTAAACCTCAGTCTGACCTCAGTCTGATGGCGTGTGTGTGTGGACGCGTGAGTGTGTTTGTGCATCGCCTCTGACGCTCCGTGTGTAAACAGGACAGAAGCTCCGCGCCTCATCTCCTCGCCAAGCCACTCCATTATTGATGCCCAGCCCTCCCCTGTGCCGGCATCATTCAGCCTGACACCTGCAAATAGGCAGCAACGCGGACGCTCCACCAGCAACAACCAAAATAATTGCTGCTTTTGTACCCGGCCCCGGCAGCAGCATTATCAGACATAATTGAGGACACTGGGATGTGGCTCTGGGAGGCAGGACACTGAAGCTGCATGACCAGCCAGAGAGGCAGGAGAAAGGGGAAGCACAGACGGGCTACAGACAGGAGGAAACACAGGAGAGGGAGGGGAAACGGGAAGCACAGACGGGCTACAGACAGAAGAGGGAGGAGAAAGGGGAAGCACAGACAGGAGGATACTCAGGAGAGTGAGGGGAAAGGGGAAGCACAGACGGGCTACAGACAGGAGGATACACAGGAGAAAGGGGAAGCACAGACCGGCTACAGACAGGAGGATACACAGGAGAAAGGGGAAGCACAGACCGGCTACAGACAGGA
>JACXGK010013209.1:0-13248 GCA_016801125.1 Novumbra hubbsi
CGAACTAGGAACAGACCAGAACAGAACCGGGAATACAAGGGGGCGGATCGACTTGACGTAACACACAAGACGAACTGGCAACAGGAACAAGGAGACACCAGGAATATATACACCAGGACTGATGAGAACATGGGAGACACCTGGTGGGGGCGGAGACGACATGAGGTAAGACAGGTGTATGGTATCAGGGTGTGACAGTAGTAAATATATACTTTACTGATATAGTCAGGTGTATAGATATAGTCAGGCGTACTGATATAGTCAGGTGTATGGATATAGTCAGGTGTACAGATATAGTCAGATTTACTGATATAGTCAGGTGTATAGATATAGTCAGGTGTACTGATATAGTCAGGTGTATGGATATAGTCAGGCGTATTGATATAGTCAGGTGTATGGATATAGTCAGGTGTACTAATATAGTCAGGCTTATGGATACAGTCAGGCGTACTGATATAGTCAGGTGTATGGATATAGTCAGGTGTACTGATATAGTCAGGTGTACTGATATAGTCAGGTGTATGGATGTAGTCAGGTGTACTGATATAGTCAGGTGTATGGATATAGGCAGGTGTACATATATAGTTCTAAAGGTCTAGGTCTAAAGTCATAGATGGGTGTAAATAATGAAAGGATCCAAGATAGACAGCAGAGAATATAATCAGGGGACAATCACCCTCCCAAAAACTCTGCGGCAAAACGCTGTGCCTTAATTATGTGATTTCTTCCTAACCTCTTCCTCTCTCACCTTTTTTCTGTTAACCGTCAGGCGTTATGTTAGACAGGTGTAAATATATAAGCAGGTGTAAAGACAACACATTCCCCCCGAAGCTATGTGAGGACAGAAAATAGAGGAGTCTGTTTCCACTCGACATGTCGTTGCCAAAAGTGTTCTGACGTCTGGGTGATGATTAGTAAGAAAGAGGAGTGTTTGTTTCAGCGCGTGTATGTACTGCGTTTGCGCATGTTTGTGTGTGTGTGTGCTTGAGTGTCTCTGTGTGAGGGGGACGATGTGGGGGGCTGCGTTAGTGTGAGCGTCAGTGTGTGTGTTAGTGTGTGAGTGTGTTAGTGTGTGTGTGTTATTGTGTGTGCGTGTGTGTGTGTCTCTGTGTGAGCGGGAAAATGTGGGGGGGTGTGTGTGAGTGTGTGTGTTAGTGTGTGTGTGTGCTTGAGTGTTTCTGTGTGAGAGGGGCGTTGTGGGGGGCTGTGTTAGTGTGTGTGTTGATTGGTCTCTGATGAGTATTAGCTCCATCGTCTTCCTTCCCGCAGTTAGGCTGCTTCTCACCCCTCGTTTTTTACGACCAATCACATCGCACCCCAGGCCAGCACTTTATTTACATATCCCCTTATTCCCAAAGCAATAAATGCTGCGATTCAAGGCAGCATCCAAGGACTTCTGTAGTTGTTGAATGCGTGTGTGTGTGCTTGTACATTGCATTAAGTTGTGTGGAGACATTGTGGTACTTTGAGTACTTATTGACGCCTGGTCAAATGATTCGTGGCCATTGCGTGTCATTGACACTCTGTGTCTATTATACACAGTCAGGGCAAAGCCCTCTAGACAACATGGTAGCTATGAACTCACTTCAACCTGATCCACCTCTTCACCCAGTATGAGTTTGTTGCAACGGGTTGTTGCTTATTTGACTGATATTGTATAGAATATTCGTGGTCACCCTGTCTGACGGATGGCAATTTCAGGCCGATTTCAGATGCCATTTGCATACGTTGTCCACATTGCCACGGTTTCGATGTGAAGAGTAACGAAGGCCATGTAATTAATTGTCACGTGATCAACGGGAAGAGCAGCCAAGGTTAAGAGGCTGCGTCGGGGTCATAGGTTAAATGTCACCTGATTGCACGGTTCCCACTCCTGGTGTGATGAAGTTGTAACTCACCAACAGGAGGATCCAGAGAAAGAGAGAGAGAGGGAGAAAGAGAGAAAGAGAGAGGGAGGAAGAAAGAGACAAAGGAATCGGTGGTCTGAGAGGAAAGGGCAGAAAAAGAAAGCAAATGAATGATTAAGGGACAGAGAGATTCGAACAAGACGTTGAGAGACACAAACATCTTCTCTATGTGGATTCGGCATCTTGGTCTTCCTGAAAGTGACGTTTCTATTAAAGAGCCGTCACAAAATGTCTTGGAATACTGTTGAATTGATATGTGGTTTTTCCCTTTCAGAGAGATTTGCCTGGCTTCAAACAAGCGTTAGACTCTCCTAGCAAGCCAGTAACAATCACAATAAACCAAATGCAATCACATTCATACAACGCTTTGCGCTTAACAGCAAGGTACCCAAGCTGGATTATTTTTAAAAAGCCATAATCAAATTGTTGCATTATATATTTGCAAATCAAGTATGATTTCCCCCATCAAGTATATACGAATACAGCGAACAATGTCTATAATATCGTATTTTACCAAAACAGGTACATTGTTCGATCAGGAATAACTAATACAGCTAATTCCTGAGAAAATATCAACAAAAATGTAATATGCTTTCGACATTGACCCCAGTCAAAGAATTATTTAGGATTCCAATGAGACGCGTAACATCGGGAAAGAAATGTAAATCTCTGATTGGATTGGTTGGACTCTGTTAATGTGCAGCGAATCGCACGCAGGCGGTGCCCGAAAAGATCAGCGTCTCCCATCTCACACTCAACTGACTTTCCCTGGCTTCTGAATGACACCGCAGCAGTGGCGGGCTCGGCCTAAATAACACGGGAATCACACCGCTGACGCTTCCTTTGTTTCTCCCACCCTCCCTCCCTTCTGCCATTACAGTCAGACCTTAAACATGACAGATCTTTGAAGCGGGCCGAACTCGTCTCTCCGAGAAGACGTTTGTTTTTTTCTCCGTCCTTTGGAGAGCGTCATTTATTGTGACTGACTGCTGGGCCTCGCTTGGCCGTCAGTATTATTATGTCGCATTTCAAAGGCATCATGGCGCAATGGTGATGGGTGGTTCGTGTCAGTGTGTGTTCTTGTGCGCCACAGTGTGTGTGTGTGTGTGTGTCGTTGGGTACATATATATATATATATATAAGTAAAACAAGTGGAATACCATTCTTCATGGTGTCATCTCTATATTCCAGCTATCAGCCTTGAAGACGGGGCCCATATAAGAACAATAAGGATCTATGTGTTAACGGCGCCCGCGGGCATGTTATTGTAGCAGGACGCTATCGGTCTTTGAAACAGATGGCAGCAGTGTAATATGCCGCCCGACCAAGGCATTCTGCTGTGTTAGAGAGCGGCTTTTCATTAGGCACAATGGGTTTTGCGCACGGCAGTCAACCGGCTTTAGCATATTGCGCTGAAGAGGAGATAATACACCGTATGCACAGACTTACAGGTTTATAGCAATTCTCAACAACCCCCTTTTGATCCCTTTGGGTTCAATTCTGCACTCGTTGCCAGAATCGGGTGGTTAGTAAAGTATTAGTAGAAGACGTCTTTTTTTCTTCTTTTACTTCTTTTACAAACATGCCGTGGGTACCGTATATTATTGTCATGTCAACAACGCATTTCAGGAAGGCTTTCAGCGCCTCTCCCAATCCAGTCTCAGGAGCACGGAGGAGATACCAGGAGACGTTCCGTTTACACGAGGAGAACTGGACAGGTCCGTAGAATTTCATGAGCCAGCAGCGGGACCGGTGTCTGCACTGTGGTGCGAGGAGGAACAGGAGGAGCACTGCCAGAGCTTTACAAAATGACCTCCAGCGGGCATGAAACACCAGAAACTGTCCGAAACCGACTCCATGAGCGTGGCATTAGGGCCCGACGTGCTCCCTTGGGACCAGTGCACCAGTGTGCAGCTGGATTGGCATTGCCAGAGAACACTAGCATCGGCAGGTCAGCTATCGGTGCCCCCGTTCTCTTCACTGATGAGAGCAGGTTCACACTGAGCACACGTGACAGACGTGAACAAGTCTGAAGACGCTGTGGCTCATCTTGGTCAGAAGCATAGATATTGACTAGCCATACCTAGTTTATCATACAGTTCCAATTTAAGGATTATCCATCTACCATGTGAGTCTTTAATAGCAGTTTTCACATTTGGGTTTACATAATTATTCATTAGTATTGTAACCACTCTTCGGTGCTTCTAGACGTGACCTAAATATATACTTCCGTTGTCTTCCCTTTCACCCCTTTCTTCATCTTAAGTCGGATGGTTTTCTGGTAGGCATTATAGGCTATAATCTGGTTCTTTCTTGTCAATATAGTTATTTTTAGGAATCAGCTGGGCCATTGAAATTATTACTTACTATACAAACTTCCCAACAAACCATAAAAATAAAATGTTAATATGTTTTGATGTATTTCTGAATTAGAGCGGAGAGGCGTAGATGCGTACCTTTATTTGACCTGGTTTCGTGTTGTTTGTATATATTATCGGTTTTACACTGGTTTAATGTCATAGTGCTGGTAAAGCTGGTCCAGGCGGTATGTTCAGAATTATTATTTGCTATTCTTAGTATAACCACGAAATAGTTTCCCATCTATAAATAATTTGTCCACCATATGGAAATTGATTGTTCATTCCGAAGGGTGTCCCTGTAAGCGCCGGCTTTGTTTTGATTTTGTTGAAACTGTTCAAACTTTGCTATGATTGGTCGTGAAGTTGTGTTTTTTTACCGTCTCCGTTATTCTGAGGGCATGTTCAGGATCGTCTGCACTTGGGGTTTTCAGAATATCTGAGAAAATCTAATTATCCCTCATTTCCCGTTATTGCAAATCCGGCAGTTTATTTTAGCCTATGGTTTTCAACCTGTACAATTCTCATGCTGGAGTCTATCGTTTTGAACGTTTTGAACGATTCGTTTTGTTGTTCTTATGGCATTTTAGGCCCATGCAGCCTCTTGCACACAATCACCAGGTGATGTCAATTAAGTCTTTGAGGGTTTAGGGTGGGGGGGGTTTAGGGTTGGGGGGGGTTTAGGGTTGGGGGGGGGGGTACAACTCGGGGCATTACCTTGCGTCACCCAGACAGGAAGTAGCTCTACAACTCCTTGGAACATCAAAAAGTGTGCATCCTAGGTACACTGCTGTTCCATTTAGATTGGGTTGCTTTTGGCCAGATCTTTGGTCCCTAAGATGTTTGTATATATGTAGAGCATACTACTATATAGACTGTGGGGGCGGTTGTAAAACATGGCAATCTAAGAATTGGTAGACATTCACAACATAGCCTTCATTCCCTTCCTGAATTAGCAGTAGATGATAGAAAATTAATGAGTGTCGGGAGAGACCTAAATAATTCATCAGTAATGGGATGATGATGAAAGATCATTACATTGCCTTTTTTCTTTTCTATTTCTACAGTGTGTGTGTGTGTGATCGCGAGAATGAGTGTGTTTGTTTGAATGCTTGCCATTTGCCTCTCTAGTGATTCCTCTCATAAACCCTTACTCCAGTAGGTGGTCTGGACTGTTCACAGTCGTTCTCTTCAATGGCTTTTTATTAATGGCTGTTTTAATATTCATACAAATAGAGTGAGAGATAGAAACATACAACCACATACACACACACACACACACGCGCGCGCACACAGCTGCCATATCAGTCAGACTTGAAATGCCTCACTGGTATAAACAATGGAGCTGATATGACTTCCCTGTTGTTGTAGCGGAGAGGGACGGAGGGAGGGAGGCAGGGAGAGAGAGAGGGACGGAGGGAGGGAGAAAGGAAGAGAGGGACGGAGGGAGGGAGGGAGAAAGGGAGGATGCGTGAGAAGCGACTGTGCGCCACGAACAACGTATGAGACGGTTATTGTGTTGTGATTTCAAATGTATTTAAGCGCCGCGCTTGTCTACGTTGCAGTGAGTAACAACTGGCATTTACTCCATCTGTTATTTTCTCCAGAGGAAAAAAAAGAACCAGCGCCTAAATGATTCATTCCATGGTACAGAGAGTAACACCACATAACTTCACGTGGGTAACTTAGATTCAGCTTGTGAGTTTCTTTTCAGAACAGACAGAATAGGACCGACTCACAAAAAGAAGGGGTTATTGCCGGCATATTCTCACGCCTCCGGACAGAGGAAGTGTGACACCCTTAATGAATCGGTTGTCTCAAGTTATTATTTCTCTGTTTTGGTGAAGGATACAAAGACAGAGGTTTGAGATAACCCCGCAGATGGTAAGTATAGGAGCTGGCACTCCCACCCACGCCAAGAAGCTATCTCAAAGTAAGAGAAGGACGGGGAGGAAACGAGGAGGAAGAGAGAAAAGGAGAGCGAGAGGGGATACATGGATAATTAGAAAAGGAGTGCATGGCGTCTCGCATAGCACTTTGAGCCTGGATGAAACCATTGCTTTGCCTAGAAGGCGTTCTACTTTATCAAACGACTCCACATATAGAACCCTCTCAATCAATGAAGTCAAGACGCGGAATGCTAATGTTGTTTGTTGACGTTTCCATGCCGGCGGTAAACGCGCTACTGAGGAAGGGAACGATTTGTGAGATCGCGCTCAGATCGCTGTTTTCCACCGTTAGAATACGGGGCGGTTAATAATGAACTGCGGGAGCTCCAGCTCACGGCGTCATTAAAAACGTTTCATAAAGGCCAAAGGGGCACGAGTCATAGCCGTATCTACACTCACCGCTGACTGCGTGTGCACTTTTCGGTATGCCATATCGCTTCATATAGGCGAGTCACATTGCCGTAGATGAGGGAACATGACTTGGATGGAGTTATAAGACAAATAATATGGTAATACATTAATCAGGTGGGGAAACTACGCTAGCATCCCTTATGTCTTATTTTAACAAGACACACAATCTGCCCCAAAGCGACGAATAAGTTAGACAACCCTCCTCCATGTTAGACCACCCTGTAACATAGTCAATTTTGAACTGTCCCTTAAAGCGCAAGATATTAGCATAGTAGCCTGGGTGCATTTAACACAGCTACACTGCTGCCTTACCAAGACAATAACGATTTGGTTGAAATAAAAACAGACTGATATCACCCTTAGGGTAAATGCGCTTTATAGAGCACCCAGCTCTGTGGATGTCTGTGAAGCTATACTAGGGTAGCTGTGGAAAAACCAAAGTAGGCTATTTGCTGCCGAGATAGTAAGCTAAACATTGGAACAACTGAAACAACAGTGAGCTATAGATTATAATAGCTGAAGTGGTCTGTTCTCATTGTGAAAAAATAGCCTTTGTTCAGCGTGTGGCTTGACGAACAGGGTTAAGAAAGGCTTGTGGCTAATGGTAGCTGCTCACTCATCATTCCCTAGCCCTCACACTGTATAATTATAACTGTGAACACCCTTTCCCAGCTGTCTTGACGGTCATGTCAGCAAACGCAACCATCCAATATGCTAAAACGCCACAGGCAGGCCGTCAGGTCCCCCAAAAAAACATGGAGGAAACAGGAAGGATGGAAAACTATTTGTTGTGGCTCGTAACAGATATGTGGTTTGACGCGCTTTCATCCAGAGGCCCGCGCCGATGTAAAACGAGAAAATAGTAGACAACTGTAAACACGCATTGAAATCCAACCCAACACCTGTTAGTTTGATGCATGACTGAACAGATAGGGTTTTCAATGGCTGAATGGGCAAATGTGGTGTCAATGAATTGCAACACACGCCTCCCTTCTTCCTTCTCTCTCCTCCCAGATTTGCTATTCAGTAGATAGGCTTAACCGTGGCTGCAAATGCTCCTGTGACTTTGGCTGTTTGCCACTGCATCCTGTTAGTGTAGTCTGGCTTCGGTGTAGTCTTTGTGCTGTGACTAATGGTAGAAACATCAGACATCTGGCACCCCCCAATCTGCTGTTTTCTAATAGCAATTTCCTGTGTTGCAGTGGCAGCCATTTTCTTAAAGGCAAAGTAGCATCAGAGTTCTGTACTTATTGAGTTTGACCAGGGTTTACAAATGGCGGCATTGTTTGTGTCTATTTATTGTTATTATTTATGTTTTAGTGATGATTCAATAAAAGAGTGGATCCAACAATTCTAATTTTAAATTATCAGCTTCAAACAAGCCAAACAGGGCACTGAAATAACATACGTCTTTTATTGATTAGCAGTTGGGATAATGTGTGCCAATTATCTTGTCTGGAAGTCGAAAAATCTGTTTTGAATCAATCAATGAAATAGATTTTATATGGCCCTTCTAACAGCAGCAAAACAAAATGGTGCAGCAGAATTCCCAAATAATATCGCTGGAAAGCAACTTGCTTAAAACCAGATAAAATAAAGTTAAGGGGTAAGTGGGCTGGAAGAAATATGTTGTGTCTGCTGGTGTCCAGTGGTCTGCAGCGAGGAGAGTGTGGAGACAGGTTGGTCAAGAAATACATTTCATGCTCAAAGGGTTTTTGTTTTTGTGCTTGCTGGCAGATGTCATAACAAGTCTGATCTCTTCTTGCTTTCACAGCTGCCCAAGATGTGTTACGTCGTAACGCCGTTTGTCTTGAGCCTGGGCTCAATCTAGACTAAGGATCCTTCATGTTGCCTGACGTGTTGCGATATAGGACCGGGTGTGCTGTGGAACCAGCGATTGTTCAGAGGAAGTCATGTAACCAGGAAGACATGCCGGCCTCATTTGACCACATCTAAAGCATATGAAACTCTTAAATCGGGTTACGTTTAACCCCGATCCTAACACGTACCCTTCACCCGTTTTAAGGATCACTGATAAGGGCACAGTGCTGTGGTAATGGCTAATCACAATGTCCATCGTCCCATTGATATGACTTGACCTCTAGAACACCCTCTCAGGCCGTAGCGACCCGGTGACAAGTTCTCACAGCAAAACACACAACGAGTAACTCCCTAAAAAAATCTGTGAGCATACGTCGACAGCTCCTGATGGAAAAATACCACGGCCAGTGAAATTAGCAGCTCAACAGATCATACATGGCATCCAGGCCCGGGAACACATTTACCCCTGAATACCAACGACCGACGCGCAAAGGTCAGAACTGGAGCACTTTGCCGTGGCGAATGGTCGGGAGGCTTCAATTTGAACCACGTATTTTTCATACCGGGAGTAAAATACCCAGTGTGGAATTGGCAAGTGGCCATTTTCAATCTTCTCCGGGTTGTGAGCAATCACCAACAACCCCGCCTGGCTCGATTAGATGGGCGCTTGGAGCTAGACCTTGGATAGGCCACTCAGGTCAAGTGTGTCTGAGGCTGGCGAAGAGACACACTTTGGAGCACCCCAAGAGAGCACTTTGGACTTCTAAGTACACTTGAAAGTTCCGTAAAAACATTCTCCGCGTCACTTTAAAAATGATGAAACAGTGTCTAGGGACTATTGGATCATCACTCCATATTTTTCTGACGATCTAAAATGCTTCCGTCGTCTCGTTGGATGACCCTCAGGGTGAGAATAAAGTGGTGTTTCGTTTCGTGTTTTACTCTTTCTCTCTCTCTTTCCGTCTCTTCGTTTCTCACCTTTCTTCTCCTTTGTATTTCTTTCCCCCGGCGTGCTTGTTGGGTTAGGGTCAATGTCCTTGAGATCCTTATTACTGAGTGTCACGTCTCAACCTTTTGGCAGAGACGTCCTATTTGAACTTGGGCCTAGATGTTAAAACCATGGGCAAACCAAATATGCGAGGACTCACCCGACATTTCACTATGGAGACTCCTCCCACCAGCCACATTGTTATCTGATTGACTGAGGTACAGCACGGTGTATATCAGGGCTGACCAACCCGTTCATAGGGGCTGTCCTGTAGCCACGGAAACGCCAGAAAGGTAGAGTTTATGAATAAAGAACATGTCACGGACGAGGCCCTTTCTTGTCAGAAAGGGCCGGAGACGCTGCTACGCCTGACCTCCACCTCCACGTCCCTCGGCGGTTCTCACCCGCCGCGTAAGGCTAAACACGCGGACGCCCTCCTGTGATTTATTACCTCGGTTTTATCTGCGTACACCTGACATGTCCGGCCCCATGTTAACCACCTGGCTCCACGCTCATTAGCAGGGCGTCCGCGTTTCCTCCGGGGGTCCCTCGGTCGCCTTGCCCCCCTCCACCGGGAGCCGGCAACCGCCGCCGCCTTTAATACACTGAGTGGGCACACGACCGCCTCTAGGCTGTGGGTGGGTGTGCGTGTGTGTGTGCGCAGGTGAGTGAGCGTGCAGGCGCGTGTGTGTGTGTGGTGGTTTGGCAGCCTGTGACATCGCTAAGATAATTACTGAGACACGTGGAGGTGACCCAGATGGATGAGGGAGAGTGTAGACTGGGAGAGAGAGTAGACTGGGGGAGAGTGTAGACTGGGGGGAGAGTAGACTGGGGGAGAGTGTAGACTGGGGGGAGAGTAGACGGGGGAGAAAGGGTAGAGGGTAGTCAGGGGGAGAGGGTAGACGTTGGTGAGGGTAGATGGGGGAGAGAGTAGACGGGGGATAGGGTAGACGTTGGTGAGGGTAGATGGGGGAGAGAGTAGACGGGGGAGGGTAGAAGGGAGGGGAACAGAGCAGAGAAGAGTGTGCTTAGACAGTGTTGAACTGAGGGGACTGGAACACATGGTGTACTGTGTACACACTCTAGGTAGAACAAAATGCAGTGTGGAGGATGTCTTTCACACCATGTTGATCGTTAATAATGTCATGTTAAACATTTAGCAACACTGAAAAACCATGGGCCGACCCTGATAAACCACTGACCAATGCTGACAAACCACTGACCAATTTTGACAAACCACTGACAAACCATTACCTACACTGAGAAACCTTCCTGAGTGCCACGTGATGTAAAATCCTATCTCAGCAACACTTGGCTTTCACACCCTTTTCTTGCTACACTGCTAGAGTATCCAGGAGAGTCTGAAATCGCGCCAAACCTTTCCCCATAGGCATCTGCTCAACGCCATTTTCCACACACGACTCTGCTGACCAGGCCGTGATGTGGGTCGTCATGCGAGGGCACACCCACTCTCCCGATGACCTCACGCTGCAGGTGCCCTGACCCGCCCACGGGAGTTGCTATGGTGCACTGAAATCGGCAAATACCCGCCGCCGACGTCTCGTCCCTTGACAAGCCTGCCTTGCATGTCATGCTGCCGCTGGACACAATTACTCATCACCTAGCTACCCAGTCAAGCCTCGAACCCTAGTTAGTCAGTTTCCACCCTGCTGTCTGTTCCAGTGTGTTCCTGAGTTCGTGTGTGTGCGTGTGTGTGCGCGTGTGTGTGTACGCGCGTCCATTCAAATGCAGATGTTATGTGTGAGTATATGCATTTGTGTAAACTGTTGGTAACCTGTTGATAACCTGTTGGTAACCTGTTGATAACCTGTTGGTAACCTGTTTATAAAATGCTTATTATTGGTTTATGACCTGTTTATGACTCGTTAGCAACTTGTTGTGACCTGTTGTTAATCGGTAGATAAACTGTTCATAACTTGTTGTAACCTGGCAATCTGTTGCAACCCAAATGTTAACCGGTTGATAACCCGCGGTAACCTGTAGATAAGGTTTTACAACATCGCCCGTCTCTTAGAACACTAATAATAACTGTGTTTCCAGCTGAACCTTCAGTATCTTACCGTGTGTAACTATGGGATCTGCCACATCCTACAGCTTGGCCCATTACCCCGCTCCAGCCCGGCTGTTGATGTTTGTCATGTTTTGGAAGGACCCTGATTGACAGACACAACCACTTTCTGTGTTGTGAACGAACGTGTGTGTGTGTGTGTGTGTAGCCACTTGACGGTCAGATTGTGAGTGGGCCAGTATGAAGTCCCAACAGCCTTGGCACAGCAAGGGAGAGAAAACGAGGGGGTGGAGATCCAGTTGAACACAAGGGCGGAGACAAGACAAATTACATAAGGAAAATACTGCATTAATACGTGTAATAGTTCAGGGGCAAATTCTTTCATCCTAAAAATATTTCTTGATTTTATTACAATTCGGGGTGAACGCAAGGGCCATTAATCAATAATTTAAAGTTGTGAAAAAAATCATTCCCAGGTTGGCCCTTTGTTTGGAAATGTTCACAAGATAATGTAGCTCAGTATTGACGGTGGAGTTAAAAAATTTGTTTATTTTTCTCTCTTTCATTATTTATTTTCCACGTCCTTATTTCCAAACGGACTCTCTTCCATATCACTGAGGATAGAAAATTGACTGGGAGAGAGAAGTGAGCTCTTAGCAATCACCCTCCACTATCATCCCTCCACTTTCGTCCATCCTTGATCCTGTTGAAATCAGGTCAGTGCTCATCTTGACTCCCCTTATGCCATCCTACGTACCCTGGCAACCGCGGCATCAATCCACCGGCAGGAAGCTAGGCAGACAAACCCTTGTTCAACCTATTTAAAAACTTTCACATACACAGGTTGACTTCTCATTGGCTGAAGTCTGCCTGGAGAGCCAGAGTGACTTGGGCACTGCAAAGGACAAGCTTATACACTGTTTTAGAAATCAATCATTATCAGAACTGTGTTAGGCTGGGGTCTATCCTGTTTGTACATCCAACCACAGGCCAGAGTGACCAGGAACGTCCTCTGGCAACAGCCAATCCCCTTGTGAAGAAACACCTCATGTCTTTCGTGGAGTGTGTGTGTTACCGTATGTGTGCATGCAATTTCATACATTTATGCACGTGCATGGGTTTCTGGTGTGTTGTGCAATTATCCAATGACCAGCCTGCCCTCCAATCAGTGAGCGGCTTGGGGCTCATTATTCAGGGACAATTAGCCAATGGGCCAAGTGTCCCCTGCCATTACTCAAGGCTCATTTAGGCCCAGTCAAATGAAGGTGCCAAGTCTGCTCAGCCCGCATGTCACTCACGGTCCCCTGCTGATTCAGAGGAGCAGGAGGAGGTGCTGACACAGGCTGAGCAGGAGACTGAAGGAGATGCGGATCAGAGAGATGGAGAGAGAGACTAAGGATATGTCGGTTGTCAAAGAGAGTGAGAGACTAAGGATATGTCGGTTGTCAGAGAGGGAGTGAGAGACTAAGGATATGTCGGTTGTCAGAGAGGGAGGGAGAGACTAAGGATATGTCGGTTGTCAGAGAGGGAGGGAGAGACTAAGGATATGTCGGTTGTCAAAGAGAGTGAGAGACTAAGGATATGTCGGTTGTCAGAGAGGGAGGGAGAGACTAAGGATATTTTGGTTGTCAGAGAGGGAGTGAGAGACTAAGGATATGTCGGTTGTCAGAGAGAGTGAGAGGCTAAGGATATGTCAGTTGTCAGAGAGAGTGAGAGACTAAGGATATGTCAGTTGTCAGAGAGAGTGAGAGACTAAGGATATGTCGGTTGTCAGAGAGAGTGAGAG
>JACXGK010013210.1:0-13271 GCA_016801125.1 Novumbra hubbsi
GGAATGATATCCCACTCTCTTTTTAATTTCAGAGCCCCCTGTGCGGTTTAAGCAGCCCCTCATTGATCTGGAGGTGTGGGAACGGGACTTGGCTGTTCTGGAGTGTGAGGTTCCTGAAGACTCTGTTCCCATTACATGGTATTTAGAAGACAGGCGGCTACAGCCCGGGGCCAAATATGGGATGGAACAGTGGGGAACAAAACGACGACTAACTATTCGTGATATTGGAGTCGATGACGATGGAATATATCTCTGTGAGATGGCTGACGGGGGGAGGAGCATTGCTGAGGTGGCAGTGAAAGGTGAACAGTTTTTTTATTTCCTATTTATATACTAACACAGTCTCAAAAACAGTTTTGACCTACTGCTTATTTGAACAGCATTCTGTGTCCTAATACAGACCGTTTTGTTAACAACATTGCAGTGCATCACTGTCTGAAAATTTACAGTGTGATATTCAGAACGGAGAACAGGCTAATCGTCAAAACTGTTTTGCCCCTGTAATATATTTTTTCAACAGTTGTTTTGAACATACTCAGAACATATGTCATAATCGGTTACATGACATATGAACACATATGGATCGAGGACAATGACCTTTAACTGCACCAAAGTGACAGGCTCAAAGTGTCAGGCTCACTTTTTGAGAAGTATTCACAATAGAATGAAATGTTGTGTATTGTTAAAGTATAGTTGAAGTCCCCTAAAGCTGAAAGGTGTGAAGTGTGCAGTAGAGCAGAGCAGTACTTCAACTGAGGGCTCGTAATGAGGCTGTGTTGAGCCTCCTGGCCCCGAGAGCTGCTGAGACATCACCCACATTGGGTGCCATATACTGAATATTGTAAAGAGGTCCAGTAGACACTTCTCAAGCTGGTTGCCAGAGCATTTGGGAGTATTACTTTCTCAAATATGTACTTGAGGCAGGTTGGCCTTGAAGGAAGATGTATGTGATTGGTTGACAGTGGAGTGGGTAGAGCTTTTTGTTCCAAATCTGACTTAATTTAAGGCAAGGGCTAAGCTTAGGGTTAGGGTGGGGTTATGGTCAGGGTTTGCGGTAGTGACAAGCACTAACCCTGGTCAAATGTCCTTTCAGACCAATCAGCCTGTTTGAAATCCAAGCTCCGCCCTCTCCATTAAGTCAACCAATCACATGAATTTCTGCTTCCAAGTAAGTCAAACTCCCTAAGCACCATCCTTTGATCAAACTGTGGATCTTGAAGGATACATGAACCCTTTAGCTATTGATGCGCTGCACTATGAGAGCAAGAACGATATCGAAATCCATTATTAAAATACTGAATATGGTTTATTTACATTAATAGAGCTAAATGTCCTGACAATTTCCAACAGGCTGAAACTATGCTACCTTGAAAATCAAAGGGCAGTTTTACAAGTTAATTTTCAATGTTCAAATGCTGTTAAGGACTAACAGTATTGGTATCAAATGAAAAGCTGTATCACAAACAAGTAAATAGGCTTGAGTATTATGAGTGATACAGGGAAGTTTCCCGCAGACGGGCCCACGGCACAGCACTAAATGTCAAGATTACAGTAGCGTTCACAGACTTTCACCTTGATCAGTGGTGCCCAAACTAGAGACCTTTGATTTGGCCCACCACACCATATAATATAATACAGTTTGGTATAATGCTACGTCTCTTTCTGCCCACGGCCCTCAGTCAAGTTTTTTTATTTTTGGCCCTTGAAGTTTGGGCACCCCTGACCAAGATCATCAGTTTAGTTTATATTATGCGTCACCCTTTTTTAATTTCTAGACTAATACCAACAGAAAGCTTGAATGTTTTTAATTTAAAAAAAAATATTGTTGAACTCCATGTCCTTTCAATTTGCCCTAACCCTTGAAGGCACAATCATGCGAAAACTTCCACGTAAGGTGGATGTTTTGGAGGGAGAAAATGCTGCCTTCTGCGTTGAAGTGGAGGAGGAGGAAATGGATATACACTGGTACAAAGATGGGACAGAGTTGCGTGAGACTCATCAGACCATACTGAAATCTTTTGGGAAAACTCACATTCTGGTTTTTGTCAACACAACACCTCTGGATTCTGGCCTTGTGACCTTCTTAGTAGGAAGATCCAAGACTTCGTCTCAGCTAAGAGTAAAAGGTTTGTATTTTAAATTTGGCAGATGGTTCATTTGAATTTCCTCGGAATTACCAGCCATTCTACAAGAACAAACATAAGAACATGGTCTAACGTTATATACATTACATATACAGTACCTTTTGCTTTCAGCCGCTAGGCATTGCCCACCAAGTTGTCCAGTGGGAGTCCAGATAAACACGGAGCGTGCCAATGCTGTCTTGCTATCCTGGGTTCCGCCCCAGGACACACGAAAGAACCCTCCATCAGGTTACATCTTGGAAAGGCAGGAGGTGGGAACTGGCTCCCAGGAATGGCTGCAGTGCTTGACCACTGACTCTGCAACCTCAGTGGAGATCCTTGGCGACAGCGTTCCCTGTGAGGCGGACTATCGTTTCCGCATTTGCAGTGTTAACAAGTATGGCAGAAGCAACACTGTGGAGTTCCCAAGGGTTGTTCACCTGGGTAAGAACATTTCTATCTCGATTGCTAATAGTATTCATGTGTTTTTACATTGCTAAAAAGGTTAATGTTACTTTGTAGCTAGCAATGCTATGCTTTTGTAAATGGTGTTATTAAATGGTCAACACTTTGGTTATTATTATCATCAGCTAGCAATAAGCTAAGATTGTAATCATTTTGCATTAGCAAACCTACAACCTGCTATTAAATTCTGTGCTCATGAAACAGAATGTGAACAATGGTTAACATAAAAAAGGAAGCCAGATTGAATGTGGCACAGCTGAAATTGCTATTAGAAACAAAGGTATACCAACACATGACATTTTAATCCTACTTAAATCTGCTGTACATGAACCCACAAGCTTGAAGTAGATTGTAGGCTGTAGCTGACCAGTAATATTGCTATGATTTTTAGTCCCCGTGACCAGAATACAAGCCCCCCTACAGGATGCCTTGGTGCCAGAAGGCCAGGATGCTTGCTTTTCCATTGAGCTCACTGCCTCAGTTATTGGCTCATGGTTCTTGAATGGCACTCAACTTCTGGAGGACGAACGTTACTCCATGCGACGGTCTCGAACGCACCAATCCCTACGCATTCGAGGGGTACGAGACACAGACAACGGGGCTGAGATCACATTCATTGCTTATGGAATAAGAGATTCAGCAGCCCTCTTTATTCAAGGTATGCAAGATTTTCTTCACAAAATATTTTTTATACTGTATTGTAGTCATACAATGCCATTGTTTGATGAGAGTGCTAAACGTCTTATTTGCATCTTGTAGCTCCTCTGGTGAAGTTCACACCGCTGTCCGAAATGGATCGCAATAAATTTGTTGAACTTGGCAATCCCATAGTACTCTACTGTGAGTTGTCCAACCCAGAAGTTCCAGTACACTGGTACAAAAATGGGGTGGAGTTACACACAGTTGAGGGTCTTCACATCCAGTCAGAAGGTACCATGAGAAGAATTGTTGTCCAATCCGCAGAGTTTTCCCATTCTGGAGTCTACTGCTGTGATGCAATTGATGATGTAATAAGATTTAACGTTGAAGTTGAGGGTAAGATTTTTTCTATTTTTTGTCTAACAATGCTGCTCACATGATTGACATCTGTTCCACAAGTAGGTATCTAGTTTGATTTTTGCACTTGAATATCATAAGTCAAACACAAGATGATTGACACAGACATAACACATTCATTTTAATTTCTAAACACCCATAGCACCACCCGTGAGATTTTCGGCGCTTTCAGAAGCTGAGAGGAACAAATCCATTGAAGCAGGATGTTCTATTGTACTGCAATGTGAGCTCTCAGATCCAACTGCCCAGGTGTACTGGTACAAGGATGGAACAAAGCTCCTACCTCAAAGTGGAATAGAAATCCAGTCTGATGGAATCAAAAGGACACTAGTTGTCTACTCCGCAGAGCTATTCCACTCTGGGTCTTACAGTTGCAAGACAAAGGGTGATGCCATGAAGTTCAACGTAGAGATAAAAGGTGAAGTTTTATTTTGGACACTGTTGAAAACTAATTACCACCTTTGTTGCAAATGATAGTCTTCAATTACATGTTGTTTGTCACTATTTCTTCCTTCTTCCTAATTCATTAGATTATGCTTTGTCAAACCAATAAGAATAGTGTGATTTACCTAATCAAATCAACCACATCTTTATAGCGCCCCCTGTGAGGTTCTCAACACTTCCAGAAGCAGTGAGGAACAAGTACATTGAAGCAGGCTTTCCCATTGTACTGCAGTGTGAGCTCTCAGACCCCACGGCCTTGGTGTACTGGCACAAGGATGGAACGCAGCTCTGTTCAAATCATGAAATAGATATCCAATGTGACGGCAACATGAGGACATTGGTTGTTCAGTCAGCGGACCTGACTCACTCTGGCATGTACAGTTGTACCACGTTGGATGATGTCATGGAGTTTCACGTGGAAGTCAAAGGTGATTTTGCCCTTTCTGCCTTTGACTTACATCCTTTAACCTTTGTGTCTTCTTTTAAATGCAACTAACAACTCCTGCCTTCACCGTGTTTCTTTTAAAACTTGTTTTCAAGATTACGAGTTTCAACAAGAGATTCCTAAACAAATAACTTTACAGAACATTTTAATGTATTTCCTTGCTACATGCTCAAATGACTAATAATTCCCTGGCTGGTTATTCACACATACTTGTTTATATATGGTACACGTATCTCTATAATATCGGCCTTTCTAGTGTATATCTATATCCATATTTCAAGTAAAAATAGCAATTGTTAGCTGTGCCAGTGAAGTTCTTGACTATCTTAGATGTTGAGAGGACCATGTCGGTTGAAGCAGGCAGCCCTTTTGAAGTCCAATGTGAGGTTACAGACCCCACTGCCCAGGTTTTCTGGTGCAAGGATGGGGACAAGATCCTCCCACAGACTGAAAAGGAAATCCAATCTGATGGCACCATGAGGAGTTGTATTGTCCAATCACCAGAGCTCTTTGACTCAGGGCTGTACAACTGTGAGTCTTCTGATGACACTGTGGATAATAAAGGTGATTTGTGGCTTTTTGGTTCAAATCTCATACAAAGTAACCCCAGAGCACTTTATAAAGGTTAGATGCAACTAACATTGGTGGCAATTTGTGTAATCTGTCTCTAAGTGGTGTACGTGTTGACATGTCTGCTTCTCAAGTAAAACTGAAGATTTTTCTTCTTGTTCAATAAGTGACTAATATTGTTTGTTTACTATTTAAAATAATGGGTTTGTCTCTTTGAAACTGGTCTGAGAAACGACAGATTAGTCCGTTTGTGGAAGCTTTAATGTTAGCCCCTTCATCTCCTACAAATATTGTTATCTGCTGTAACTCCCCAATTATAACATGGATGATCATTTTAGCTCCATCCGTGAGGGTCTTTCCTTCATCAGAGGCTGTGAAGAGCCGTTCGCTTGAAGTGACCCGTCCCATTGAACTACCCTGTGAGATCTCAGACCCCGTTGCCCAGGTGTCACAGCAGATGGACCAAGTAGAGCTCATCCCTGACACTGGATCTAATTTCAAAATAGAGGACTCCAGGAGAAACCTGGTTGTCGAACTGGCACACCCCTTCTTCTCTGGGGCATATTATTGTGCAACAGTCGACGATGTTGCCCCATTAATTGTACAGAACCCAGGTGATTTTTGTCAAATGTTTGCTTTACCGTAGTTTCTGTAGCGACTAACTGTCTGTAGCCCTTGGATTGTCGTATATGTTCTGAGCTAATTCTTCAAAAGCACAGATGCTGTGTTGTTGAAAATGCTTCTTTAAACAAGCCGTTTTACCAACACTCAAAATAATTTACACTGAATTATCCCCCTGATAATGACATATAGCTCCACCTCTTACATACTTGATTACTACTGAAGCTGGGAAGAACAAGTCCTTAGAAGCGGGCCTCTCAATTGTTCAGCAGTTTGAGATTTCAGACCCAATTGCCCAAGCCTGCTGGCACAAAGATGGAACGCAGATCTACCCACACGGTGGACTTCACAGCCAATCAAAGGGCAAAATAAGGACTTTGTTCATCCAATCACATGACATGCCCCATGGTGGGAGGTTTGGCTGTCAAACAGCTGGCGACCCCACACAGTATAATGTGGACATTAAAGGTGGTGCTCCACATACACCCTTTTTTACTCTATATCAGATTCTGATAGAAGCATTTACATGGTTTAAGCTATCATCAAGCTTAATGTTTTCTCTGTGGCTTTGTCCAAACAGCAGAGCTGTCTCACCCTGGCGGTGAGAATGGTGAGATATCTGATGATTCTTCCCAAAACACTAAGGAACTGAAAGGTGATATAATGCTATTTCAACACTAGCCAAACCATCTTAATTAACCCAGAATCTACATGCCACTAACAATGGTGGTGTAATTGCTAGTGTATCACATGCTTCAAAGAATATAAAGACAGTGGTTTATAATGTTGTTTGTTGTTGTTAACTTCCCTATAATCTCTCAAATAATCTAAACCCCTGCTACTTTGGCTTTTAAAACGTCTGAGCGTGCGGCTGAATTCCTTCATACTAAAATCCATGTTCATTGTTTGTTATTTTGTAATTCTTCATTCTTAACTGACACGAACAACAATTCTGCTTGTTACAAGCAGCTTTACCATTCTTGAAGCCCATCTTATGTCTTATGTTCATCCTACAGTCTTCATCTACCTTTCCCGCTCAAAATCTGTCCCTTTTGCAATGAGGGCTTATCTCAACATGGGGAAATGTATGCACGAATGTATGGCTAAAACAGAATGATGTGATGAGTGATGTATTGAGCCAAGTTCTTTCATGATGACAGTGTTGGAAAATGTACTGCTACTGTAGATCTTAAGTTAAGTTTATAGACCAGCTCTTCATCTGGTCGCCACTCTTCATGGTTAACCATTGCCATCGGTTTTCTCTTAACTCATCCATTCTAACACACAGTGATGTGTAGTACCTTTTAGAAAATGATTTGAAAATCACACAGAACATCAATTGAAAACCTTTCTCTGTGTGCACCACAATGTATTTAGCTGCACCTGTGATGGTATCAGCTGACCAAGAGATTGGGAACAGCAAGTCCACTGAAGAGGTCTGCCCCTTTCAGATCGACTGTGAGGTCTCGAACACTACTGCCCAGATCCTCCACTACAAGGACAGCCCACATCTTCAGCCATATATTCTAAATTTTATGGAAACCCCAATTCAACAATCTGCAGAGCACAACTCCACAGTGACACAAACTTTTTCATCTGCAGAAAACTATTCCATGGAGACAGCAACTGTCCAATCAGCAGATCTCTGTTGCTCAGTTCAAACACAAATGATCCCATCTGCAATGCTCTGTGAATCCATGGAAACAGCAACTCTCCAATCAGTAGAGCTCTGTGGCCCCATGGAGACAGAAACTTTCCAATCAGCAGAGCTCTGTGGCTCCATGGAGACAGCAACTCTCCAATCAGCAGAGCAATGTGGCCCCATGGAGACAGCAACTTTCCAATCAGAAGAGCTCTGTGGCTCCATGGAGACAGCAAGCCTCCAAACAGCAGGTTTCAGAGGCTCAGTATGGACACCAACTCCTCAATCAGCAGAGGTCTTTGACTCCAAGGAGACACCAACTCATCAATCAGCAGAGGTCTTTGACTCCAAGGAGACACCAACTCATCAATCAGCAGAGCTCTATGCCTCAATGGAGACACCAACTCGTCAATCAGCAGAGCTCTATGCCTCAATGGAGACGACAACTCGTCAATTAGCAGAGCTCTATGGCTCCATGGAGACAACACCTACTCAATCAGCAGATATATGTGGCTCTCTGGAATTAACGACTGTCCAATCCATAGACCACTATGGCTCCATGCATACACCAGCTTACCAATCAGCAGAGGTCTATGGTTTTATGCAACCACAATCAGTGGAGCAAAATGGTTCCTTACGTACACCTACTCACCAATCAACAGAGGTATATGGTTCCAAGGAAACACCAACTATCCAATCGGAAGAGGTTGGTGGCTCAAAACAGACACCGACTGTCCAATCAGCAGAGCTTTATACCACCATGAAAACAACAGTAGTCCAATCAGCAGAGATCTGTGGCTCAAATCTGACACAGACTCTTCACTCTGCAAAGTTCTGTCCCTCCATGAAGACTAAAACTCTCCAATCAGCAAAGCTGTATACCTCCATGGAAACACCAACTCTCCAATCAGCAGAGATTTTTCAAATAAGAGATTGTGAAAGTCACTTGGATGATGATGTAGTAGCATTTAAAGTGGACATTGAAGGTGATTTTATGTGGTTAGTTTTATCAAACAAAAGAGATGGGCACAATGTTGACAGTGTGTCAATTATCTAATTATGGATGTATCCAGTCTTTGACATTTGATAATTACTACATATGCTCTTATTGCTAGTAGCTCATAATATAATAACATTGAAAATTTGTGATTATAATAACTTAAGCGCTTGGGTGCCTTATAACAATTTGTCTGAAGATTCAAAGATTCATAGTCACATTCATTTGAATGCATAGGCATCTCAGTCTAACCAAAAAGAGAAATGTGTATAATAAGCACATTCAAATATGTATTTATTCCTATGATAGATGTGACATAATTAATTATATTTGTTTGTTAATTTGAGATTGATGACAGTAATTGGCTTAACTAAACTTTTTAGTGATATTTGCTTTTTAGCAACTGGAAAAATCTTTCTTAATATTCATGCATATGTCTTTTAATACTGCGTCAAACACCCCCAGCATCACCTGTGAGGATCTCAATATCGTGTGACGCTGAGAGGAAGAAATCTGTTGAAGTTGGCCGGCCCATTGTGCTATGTTGTGAGATATCGGATGTGAATGCTCGTGTTTCCTGGTACAAGAATGGAACACTGCTCCTTGAAAAGAATGGACTAGAAATGCATTCAAATGGTTCCATAAGGAAAATGATTTTGGAATCATCAAGACTGTCTGACGCAGGGATTTACAGCTGTAATACAACAGATGATTCCTTGCAGTTTCATGTGGATGTCAAAGGTGATATTTTTTTAAGATTTTCTAATTTTCTAAAAACATGTCTGCCCCACAAATTGTTTAGTGCCCCACTTTAGCCATTGAGTTACCATGCGACTAACACATTTTATTTAAATTACTGTATTGCCCCTCTATATCAAACAATGTAATTACGGCTTAAAATTGGACTCTTGGGTGTTTGAGATATTTCGTGGGTTAAAATTTCAAAAACTATGATCTAAGATTGGCCTAAATCGAAGATTTGCCTAAATTCATAAATTACTTAGTCATAGTTATCTGTCTCTATGCATACAACTCTCTCACTCAGGGAGCGTGAGGTCAGCGTTATCAGGTTATATTGCTCTCAGTAATGAAGACATTCATTTATTACGTCACCAATTCCTATCAAACTACATTAGTGGGGGAGAACATCAACCAGATGGCTCTGCGCTAGCTAAACCCAGCTTTGCCTGAAAGACAGTTTCGTGCATAGAAAGAAAGCTTCAAACTTGTAGCGATATGTAACCGAAGACCCATTTTAGGAATTTGTTGTTCCTTTTTAACTAGACTCATGTTTCTAAGCATGTGAGTAAAATGTCAATAATCAGTTCAAAAGCTATAAAATGTCTTTATATTGCAACCTTGTGGTTAATATGAATGGCCGTGACTGTATGTCAAACTTGGCGTGTCCTTGCAAATGTTGAAATGTTGCATGTAAACTGCTTGTACGCGTTCAAGCTAAACTAATTACAACATTAGAGATATACACCGATCAGCCATAACATTATGACCACTAACTGAAGTGAATGACAATGATAATCTCTTCATCATGGCACCTGTCAGTGGGTGGGATATATTAGGCAGCAAGTGAAAATGTTGTCCTCAAAGGTGAGGTGTTATAAGCCGAAACAATGAACAAGCATGAGGATCCAAGCTCTTGTGTTGTGTTCCTGGTCTGCAGTGGTCACATTCAAAAGTGTCCCAAGGAAGGAAAAGCGGTGAGCTGGCGGCAGGGTCATGGGCGGCCGAGGCTCACTGATGCACATGGCAGGCATAGGCTGGGCCGTGTGTTTCACATCCAACAGACAAGCTACTGCAGCTCAAATCGTTGAAAAAGTGAATTCTGGTTCTGATAGACAGGTGACAGAAGACACAGTGCATCGCAGTTTGTTGTGTATGGGGCTGCGAAGTCACAGATCAGTTAGGGGGACCATGCTGACACCTGTCTATTTACAAAATCACCTAACATAAGCATGTGGACATCAGAACTGGACCAAGGATCAATGGAAGAAGGTGGCCCGGTCTCATGAATCATATTTTCTTTTACATCACATGGATGACCTGGTGTGTGTGTGTCGCTTACCTGGAGAACACCTGGCACCAGGATAAACTATGGGAAGAAGTAAAGCCGGCAGAGGTGGTGTGATGTAAAACTTGGGTCCTGCCTTTGACATGTATCACCAACATAAGCATTGTTGCAGACCATGTAGACACAGGATAATGTGCCCTGCCACAAAGCAAAAATGGTTCAGGAATGGTTTGAGGAACACAACAACGAGATCAACAACGAGTTCAAAGCGTTAAGTTGGCCTCCAAATTCCCAAGATCTCATTTCAATCCAGCATCTGTGGGATGTGCCGTACAAACAAGTCTGATCCATGGAGGCCCCACGTCGCAACTTACAGGACTTAAAGGATCTGCTGCTAATATCTTGGTGCCAGATACCACAGGACACTCTTAGAGGTCTAGTGGAGTGCATCCCTCAATGGTCCAGGGCTGTTTTGGCAGCAATAACCTACACAATATTAGGCAAGTGGTCATAATGTTATGGCTGATCGATGTATATCGTTGCACCTTCCAGAGTTAATCGTTTTGATTAAAAGTTAAATACTGCCAGCACGTTTAGCTAAATACAGTCAAAAAATCTAAAATATATTTTACTTTAATCCAAATGATATCAGGACATTCACTCCAGGATATCCTGTTATACAGTTATATAAGTTTTATAACCAAATTGACTATGTTGTTTTCTTCAAAGGGAGTTCCATAGAACAGTTCTACTCCAAAAACTTTAACCTAAGTCAAATTTCAATATTTTTATATACTCTGCATAAAGGAATAAGGGGAACACTTAAATCTCACATCGGGTCTAGATTAACAAAATTGTACATTGTGTAATAAGTGAGAACACGTAAACACATTTCAATAAAAACCTGCTATCATCTGTGAAGAGCACAGCGCACCAAAAGGTGGTCTTGCCAATTTTGGTGTTTTCTGGCAAATGCCAATTGAGCTGTGTGGTGCTGGGCTGTGAGCACAGGCCCCACAAGAGGAAATCAGGCACTCATACCCCCCTTAGATATCTCTTTCTGACAGTTTAGTCAGAAACCAGCATAACAGTAGTAGGGTTTTTGCTCCTTGGGTTCCTCCTCACACAAAGGAGTAGATATCAGTCCTCTTGCTGGGTCTTCGGCCCTGTCCAACTCAACTCAGATGTATAGATGTGCCACTTATGGATGTGCCATGCTGAAGGAGCTGGACTACCTGTACAACCTGAATCGCCTTATGCTACCAGTACTGACAGGAACACTAGAAATGCTAAACTAGAGAAGAATCAGTAAGGAAGGATAAGGAGAGAGCAGGACACAACCTGCAAAATGATTCCCTATTTGGGGATTGTTGCGTCTTCAGTGCACCTGTTGTCACTCTCATTTGTACCGAAACAACTGACATTGATTCACAATCACTTAGGTTTCCCAACTATACAGATAAATATCCCTGAAGTTGTTTTGACTAGGTTTTATACTGTGATGATTATGTGTTCCCTTAATTTTTTGGAGCAGTGTATAATTCTTCAGCATACATTTTGTGGATCCTACTTTAAGGAACTGTTTGAGAACACAAACCCAGTGCCATGAATAAGAACAACATATCAATATATTAACATAAACTTAAATGTACAAAATATGTGGATTCATGTGGTCAAGTTTCTTATTTCTCTACCTGTAATTAAGTTATTATTGACAGAATGTAGTAGTCATACACTGAATGTTACAACATGTATTAGGTTTATGTCATGCTTGTGACAATGCTGTATCCCAAGGTCTTCTTTCATGATGCTTGATGTGAAACAAATCAGTAAGCATAGCAATCCTTCAGTTGAAGATGTTTTAAGGTTATTCACTGTTCAATAACTCCAATGTTTTCCGTATTAAACCCTGTAGCTCCTCCTCTGAAGTTTTCAGCAATTTCTGAAGCTGACAAGAAAAAGTACATCAAAGCAGGATGCCCTATTGTCCTACAATGTGAGCTTTCAGATCCAACTGCCAGGGTTTATTGGTACAAGGATGGAACAAAGCTCCTAAAGCAAAGTGGAGTTGACATGCTATCAGATGGAATTGTGAGAACTCTATTTATCCAGTCAGCACAGCTTTCTCACTCCGGAGTGTACTGTTGTGAGACAAGGGATGACGGCCTCCAATTCACTGTGGAAATAGAAGGTGATATTCAAACCATCTATTGATGCTGCTAATTTACAAATTAATTAGTCCTGCAATGGAAACTAACCAATGGCTGTTGTGACGGAGCTTAAACAAGTATGTAACAAGACGGATGTCACTTGTCTGCCAACATTGATGAAGCTTACAATAGACAGTAATAAGGAGACAATGAGATCTATGTGCTTAACATCACCAATCAATTTATGATGTACAGTGGGGCAAAAAAGTATTTAGTCAGCCACCAATTGTGCAAGTTCTCCCACTGAAAAAGATGCGAGAGGCTTGTAATTTTCATCATATGTACACTTCAACTATGACAGACAAAATGAGAAATAAAATCGAAAAAATCACATTGTAGGATTTTTTATGAATTTAATTGCACATTATGGTGGAAAATAAGTATTTGGTCAATAACAAAAGTTTATCTCAATACTTTGTTGTATACCCTTTGTTGGCAATGACAGAGGGCAAACGTTTTCTGTAAGTCTTCATAAGGTTGTCACACACTGTTGCTGGTATTTTGGCCCATTCCTCCATGCAGATCTCCTCTAGAGCAGTGATGTTTTGGGGCTGTTGCTGGGCAACACAGACTTTCAACTCCCTCCAAAGATTTTCTATGGGGTTGAGATCTGGAGACTGGCTAGGCCACTCCAGGACCCTGAAATGCTTCTTACGAAGCCACTCCTTCGTT
>JACXGK010013211.1:0-13248 GCA_016801125.1 Novumbra hubbsi
GATCCTCTAAGACTCCATGGACCCACTCCAACATACATGTTCCTACGAGACTCCATGGACCCACTCCAACATACATGATCCAGCGTGTTACTGTTTCTCTGGGTCTGAGTGTGTGTGTGTGATTGACACAGCCGCTCAGCATGGCCCACTCATCTGACTACAGCCTCATCCCCTCAGCACGGTCCACTTATCTGACTACAGCCTCACCCCTTTAGCAGGGTCCGCTCATCTGACTACAGCCTCATCCCCTCAGCACGGTCCACTTATCTGACTACAGCCTCACCCCTTTAGCAGGGTCCGCTCATCTGACTACAGCCTCACCCCTTTAGCAGGGTCCACTCATCTGACTACAGCCTCACCCCTTTAGCAGGGTCCACTCATCTGACTACAGCCTCATCCCCTCAGCATGGCCTACTCATCTGACTACAGCCTCATCCCTTTAGCATTGGCCCACTCATCTGACTACAGCCTCATCCCCTCAGCATGGCCTACTCATCTGACTACAGCCTCATCCCCTCAGCATGGCCTACTCAACTGACTACAGCCTCATCCCCTCAGTATGGTCCACTTATCTGACTACAGCCTCATCCCTTTAGCAGGATCCATTCATCTGACTGCAGCCTCATCCCTTTAGCATGGCCCACTAAAAAAAAACACATGTACTTATTCATCACAAGGACACATAAAAACACACAGTTCTAATAGCCTAGCTGTTACTTTGATCCAGGGAAACTCAACACGAGAGCATATGTGTCCCTAACACATAGGGTTGACTGCTAGGCTCTAAAGCCATGCGAGAGAACACAAAACACTAAAAGCAGGCCTAATTGCAATCAACTGCCCTCAAAATGTTTCCCATCAAGTGCTAAAATGGAGTGAGACCTTTTGACTGGAGAAAAATGTAGCCAGCACATCTGACAGGTTGCTGGCTACAAGTAGACACAATTCACGCTACTATTTGCAGTGTAATGGAAAATAGAGTGGCCAAAGGTAATTGAAAAAATACCAACCGCCAGAATACCAGATATGTGGGTATGATTGAACCACCCATTCTATAAGAGTCCTCTTCATCGTTCATCAGTGGCCTGCAACAACACCAGCCTTTTCATTTCAACGAAGTAGTGGTCAGTTGAAGTCATCCAATCCTTTCTCAATGTTAACCATTGTAATAGTATTGGACGAGATCATCATTATCAGCGAGAAAACACAGTTTTTATCACCCCACTCCTCCACGTCAATCTGCCAAGACTCCACTAATGAAAACAGGCAGGAGTGGCGTCTAGAGTTCAAGTGCCTGCTCAATATTCCTGCTAACCCTTGCCTATAGTACCATAATGAGAGAGAAATAAAGACAAAACAAATAGCGATTTAAAGATATAGAGAAAAACAGACGGGGAGACAATGAGCGAGATGAGAAGAGGGTGAAGAAGAGGGTTCAAACTTAATGAGCGCAGTTCCTAACTAACCTGTGAATAACACTTGATGAGTTATAACATAGTGTTCACCAGAGCGACAAACTACCCTCTGAGTTAACACTTAATAAGTCCACATATAGTGTTCACCAGAACTAACCACAGAGTTAATGTAACGGAGGCCAGCGAGTGAAATGAGATGAAATGGATTTGAGCCTCACTGCTGGAGGGCCCATCTCCCATCCCGAGGACCCAGGTTTGAGCCTGAGTAGGACCTGCTACAGTAACACTTACCGCGGTACAACATGTGCACCAGACTTCCTTACTAACCTGTGATATACAAGTTAATGAATTAAAACAGTACTAGTTCTCTTACCTTGGGGTCCGTATTGATTTCCCTGGGATCCATAGGGTCCACTGGACCCTCCCTGGGGGTATGTTCCGGGCCCCATCCCAGGGTACATCTGCCCCCCGGGACCAGGAGAGGGGTGAGGGGACATGGATTGCCCTGACTGGGGTGGTGGTGCAAACTGGGAGCCAGACTGGTTTCTCTGCATGTTGGACATAAAGCCTGGACACAGAAGAGAGAGAAAGAGAGAGAGAGAGCATGTAAACAAACTGCTTATTTACTGCTTCCATACAAACACAAACACAAACCCGTCCTTTCCACAAAGGGATACAAATCCTTTATTTATGAGGGGCAAAACAGAAGACTGACTCTTATGCTATCTCTAACCTCTAGAGCTCTGATTGAAAAGCAGACAAACATGTCATCGTCTTCTCCCGAACTAACAGATTGTACAGGAGCTCACCATATCAAACCCCTTTAATGTCTTATTTACAGTTGACTTTTTAAGCAGATACTCCCATTCAAAGCCACTTCCAGCATCAATTCATGCACATACAAACACATACAGCTGACGGTGCTTTATGCTTTTATATGTATGTGCGTGTATGTGTGTGTGTACAAAGAAAAATACACATATATTATACTGCACTTGGGAAATGAGACAGCGATTTAACCGTGACTGCTGTGTAATTCTAAGCAGTTACAGGAACCTGTGAGCTCTCAATTCATGAAAAAGGCCCTCGCTTTTCTTCCCCACACCATTCAGATTGACATTTGAAATGATCCTCACAGGGCCTCAATATTACCACTGCAACCCATTTCATTACATGCTAAACCTGAGCGTGAAGCCAGAGAAAAGGTCTCAAATCTGCCTCGATAGGGAAAGGTCACAGGCACTGTTGCCACTCAGAGGAGATAGAGGTCTTTGCCCGTCTAATAGTCGGGATTTGCTTTAAATGGATCCGCTGCGCTGGGCTTGGCTCACACACACATATGCATGCACGTGTACACACCCACACACACTTTCGCTCTATTGATAGGCTATACTGCTATTCAGGGCCATCGTCCAGCAGCTCTTTACTGTGGCAGACCAGAGATGAGAGGGGATTTGTCTCTTTCCATGTCTACCTTCACTCCTGAGAGAGAGAGAGATGGAGAGAGAGTGTGTGTGAGCAGAGGCTGAGTGAGGAAGGGATAGAGAAGGAGAGCGGGTGAAGGCCTAAAAGTGCTTATGCTGCTGGGAGATGTGGGTTTAAGGGGAACATTATTGTAATGTTTTGCTTCCATTATCGTAAAGGATTCTGAAAAACACTGTGCAATACTGAATTCTAAATTGCCTGGAAAATATATGAAGAGAGGAATATTGTGCAGACATTTGCTAAAAGCAAATAACGCATTCAAGGACTCCCCCCCCCCCCCCAGCCAGGCAGCGAGACAGAGAGGAAGACTGGCAGACTGAACAGAGGCTCTTAGCTGGGCCACAACAATGACACACAGCACTGGGAGGGTGAGAGAGAGAGAGAGAGAGAGAGAGAGAGAGAGCGAGAGAGGGAGCGGAGGGAGAAAAGGGACATTCAGAGGGATTTATGGAAATGACAGGGGCTCTTAGGAGTGGGCACTTGAACCATGGGATTTAATCATATATTCAAAACAGCATTATGTTACCGACTGGGCTTCCTGGGTCGGTGAGAGTCAGAGCACAGCATTACATGCCTGTTTATTTGATGTCTCATGTAAAACAGGTGCAACAGCTTTGCATTGCTTTCCACCCGACCGTGTCTCTCCCTCTCCGTGGGATGTTAACCAGGCCTCTCCAAGCCGTAAGCTTTAGCCTCTGTGTTAATGCTATTCATCGTCCTGCTTCTGCACACAGTCCCCGGGTTCGGTGCTGTTTAACGCCGGGCCAGTTCTACGGTCCTCAACGATGTCGACGGGGGTCATTCGTCTCATTCAAGGAATGAAATTTCCACCTGATTATCGGTCACTGCGGAAAGGTGTTTAGCGTGAGCCTCAATCAGTGACCATTCATTTTGAATGTGGCACACAGCACGTCGTCTGCCTACTCAATCACCCTAACAACCAGAATGTACGCCGCTTTCATAACAAATCTACTCAGCAAGTCAGAAGTGTTTTCACTGTCAGGACTCCCTCCCCGGAACATAGGGTTTACTGATTGCCAGACCACTGACTGTTCCCATGACCCGTCTTGACCGCTGACCCAGTATAATACATTACCTCTCCACCAGCTCCTCCCTGGGAACCTGTCTGGGGACGTTTTTGTTCATAGCGGCTGAGCGGGCCATCGTTCACTGGCTCACTGACACACTGGCTAGCAAGCATGGTGGGAACATAAGGGAGCAATGGGAATGTGTGTATGTGTGTGGGCCTACGTGGGTATAACATCCAGTATACAATGCCTACCATGTACCTACTAACAGACCAGATATAGAGTCCTCAGTACCACTGGCCGGCCCAGTATAAAGTCCACTGCACAGGTTAAAGGGTCAGGTTTAGAGACCTCAGTACCACTGGCCGGCCCAGTATAAAGTCCACTGCACAGGTTAAAGGGTCAGGTTTAAAGACCTCAGTACCACTGGCCGGCCCAGTATAAAGTCCACTGCACAGGTTAAAGGGTCAGGTTTAAAGACCTCAGTACCACTGGCAGGCCCAGTATAAATTCCACTGCACAGGTTAAAAGGTCAGGTTTAGAGACCTCAGTACCACTGGTATTACGACATCTCGTCCTGCCTTTGTCTCCTAGTTCAGGGAATTCCAGATTCCACATACTGAGGCCCATCCGCAACGCCTCCGATCAGCCAGTATACAGAACGCTGACCCAACACAGGTGGGATTTAACTGCAGGGGACTCTCCAGTCGCCACACGATACACCAGAGACACACACAAGTGTAAAGGTGAGCACCGACATGCTCACAGACGTGGTGGATCACACTCACCCCTTTCCTGAGGCATGGGGGACGGGGTCAAGTGGGGATTGGGGCCGTCCGACACACTGCCAGGGGTCTGGATTTGGGGTCCTGGACGGAAACACAGACAACTGAATACGCTGAGACACACCCTGAGGACATGTCACAGCACTTAATGACCAGGCAGATGGCTCAACCACACACCGTCATCGGTGTAATTCACCGAATGTCATCAATACAAAAGATGCAGCAATATTTATAATGTTTCCAGAGTACAGCACTACAAAGTATTCATAATAAAGCATGTTTCCAAAATGGTTCTTGATGTTGACAACATATACAGTAGGCCATCTAATGATGAAAGTACAATTAAATACGCATCACACTATATTGACATCGAGAAGTGACATCCCACACTACATATGCCCAACTCCCTGAACAAATACAACATAATTTCACAAATGACAAAAAAGACACCAATTTAACTAAACATAATTCTTAATTTTAATCTAATGAAAAAAGAAAATATATAAAAAAGATAAAGACCAAAATAGACAGGAAATATTTTATTGGTACAATAGATACATTTTCTGCAGAATGTTATTCCCCTTATATCCCCTTGTCATAATAATGTGGGGTTATCCAATCAAGATAAAGAACATAACCCCACACCTAATTAATGTATGTCCATAATAAATGAATGGCAGTTAGTTTCTTCATTAAAATGAATTCCAGCTTTGGCACCCTGTCATTCTCACGGGAGGGCTAATTAATGCCATCCTTAATCTTTTTAAATATACAGGTTGGTTCTGTTTTGCGCACTGATTGGACATATTCTTGTTGGATGTGCTGGACCTGTCTCCCTTGTTAGACAGACAGGTTCCCCTGTGCTGGCCTGTCTGATATATGGCCAATTGCCTCAGACGGCAGAACATATGCTGTAAGAACACCTTAGTTTACTTCTTCCACTTTCTAGGTTTGTTTTTCTCTGTTTTGTTTGCTGCAGTTTGTTTCTTTGTTGTGGGATATTGTTTTCATGTGCCCAGGCAAATGTAGTTCGCGCCCATGAGGGTGATTTCTAAGACCAATTCTAAACACACTGTTAAAGGTTCATTGATTACTGATGCTCCTCTTGGAGGGTAAGAGAGATAGATGGGGAGGGTAAGAGAGATATGGGGAGGGTAAGAGATAGATGGGGAGGGTAGGAGATAGATGGGGAGGGTAAGAGAGATAGATGGGGAGGGTATGAGAGATATGGGGAGGGTAAGAGATAGATGGGGAGGGTAAGAGATAGATGGGGAGGGTAAGAGAGATAGATGGGGAGGGTAAGAGAGATAGATGGGGAGGGTAAGATAGAGATAGGGAGGGCAAAAGATAGATGGGGAGGGTAAGAGAGATAGATGGGGAGGGTAAGATAGGGATGGGGAGGGTAAGAGAGTTAGGGGCTGTTGTGCGAGGCTGAGACTGGAGGAAGCTTCACGTAAACAAACCCAATTTAGTTGACATAATTGCCTTGCATATACTGCATAAACAACATTTTCATCTACCAGCCCACCCACACACTAACAATTACATACACTGATATACACCCCCACACACTAACAATTACATACACTGATATATACCCCCCCACACACTAACACTAACATACACTGATATATACCCCCACACACTAACACTAACATACACTGATATATACCCACCCACCCACACACTAACACTTACATACACTGATATATACCCACCCACCCACACACTAACACTTACATACACTGATATATACCCCCACACACTAACACTTACATACACTAATATACCCCCACACACAAAAAACACTAACACACAGAAGCACTGGCGCACACACACACACACACTCGCGACCACCACCACTGGAGTGGCTCCAGTGGTACCATCGGGAAGCGAGGATATACGATTAGCGAGTGTGTCACCCTGTTTCTGGGGAGAAGAGGAGACAGGTCTAACACGGAAATAACAGCCGAACAACACAGCTCTCTGCTCGGCTCAGCCTCAGACACCACGGCGTGTCCAGGGGAATGAGGGGAGCGGTGCAGAGAGGAGACGAAGGAGAACTGGGTGGCCAGGCTCCAGCCCTAAGGCACGTTACCACACTGGGAACATGTTCCTGGAAAGAGGGCTTCTGGCTGTCTCAGCAGGAGGCATGTTATCACCATTTACAGCCCTGAGGATCCACGACCACACACCCTCTGCAAAGACATGCTTCTCACCCATCTCCTCTCCCAGCCAGGCAGGCCTGAGGTGTGTGTGTGTGTGTGTGAAAGATGGGGTGAGGCCATGAATAGTGAGAGGTCTGTGTGTGTGTGTGTGTGTGTGTGTGTGTGTGTGATGGCAGCGGCGAAGAGATTACACGGAGAGAGCGCGGGGGCCGTTGGATTGCACCATGTGAAGAAAAGCAACAGAACAGGTTAGAGGAGGAGGAGGAGGAGAGGTGAGAAGAGCGGGAACAGGGTGAGAGGAGGAAAGGAGGTGAGAATACGGAAGGGAGACTAGAAAACAGAAGAGGGCGTGAGAAGGAGGACAGAGAAGGGAAGCCAACAAGAAGAGTGAAATTCACGTCCACGAGCCACCGCCTCTCCAGCGTGGTGCTCTGTTGTACCCCACCTGAGTTTTAATGAGCTCCATCGAATAATTAGCCACGGACAAACAAGCAGACACCACAGAAGGCCTGGCAGCACGTTTACGGCCGAGTCTGATTAATAATTCAAGGATCAGGAGGAGGCCCTCCCGCTCCGCTCCTCACAGCCCGGCGTCGCGGAGAAGCCGGTTTAAATGTCAGCAGGCTCTTCCTTAATCCCACGTCCCCACCGGCTCTCAAACACCACGTCTTCATAACGGTCGCCTGGCAACATCAGGGTGGTTGTTCGGGCGTTTGTCAGCGCGTACACCAAACTGACGAGGGACCTCCGGAGGACAGGACGGTTCCCACAACAGGAGCGATTATGTCTCCCGCCACGCGCCAGGAAGGGGAAGACGCGTTGGGTGCCGGGGGGTGGGCATCAAGTCCCGTAGCTGCCCCGGAGCCCAATTAACGTGGCTGTCAATCAGGCAGGGCACACCGGCAAACCGGCCATGTCTGTGGGCGCGCTTTGCTCAAACAACACTACGAGCAATTTGCACCTACAGCCTACGCCGAAGACCTAGTCAACTCCAAAACGCCCACATGTGGCGAAAACAAACGCGGGGTAAATGAACCGCTCAAATTCAGATTCTGAGGGAAGTTAGTGGTATGAGGACGCTGTTACAGCTAAAGTTGGAGGGGAAATAAGTGTCTTGTTCGAAACCCCAACCACTGGTGGTAGAAAAAAGTAAGATATCCTAAATTAGAACCAAGTGTCTTTGAAGTTGTTCAGGAGTAAAATAACATTATTGTAATTTCCATTTTAAAGCGTTTAACAAGTACAGTCATTTGAACTTTTCCCACAATACAAAGTGAGAGGCAAAAAGCAATGTAGTTCACGCGTTTTGAGATAATACTAGTGCTAAAACCCAATAAACTTTCAAATATTCCTCAGCTAGGATTGTTAGGGTAACGCAAGACCCTTTGAAGACAGGGGATTCATCTTTGAAGCTTTTTTTTTGAAGGGTTTCAAACACAAACGCTGCCGAAGAGTTCAAAGACGAACCCGAGTACTCATGGCCATGTTCATCTCTGCTTTTCAGGTTGGCAATATTAAGCCTCTGAGCACAGCCAATCCCATGCAGATTCACGTCAGCTCGGACCGACTGAGAAAATAAAAGCACTTTAATTGATGATGAAAGGGAGGCACACACACACACACACATTAGGATGAGCAGAAGGCATTCTGAGTAAGTGAAGTAATCGTGCTGAGTGCTAATGGACTGACAGGAAAAGAGAAGAGCTGCTTCAGCAGCATCTCAGGTTGGTGGAATACACCCTGCAGGCACACACTCTCTCTGACACACACACACACACACACACACTCACCCCAGCAAGGTAAATGCTACAATGTCTTTTGGGGCTGTAAGCTGTAAACAGCGGCTTCTGAATAATGGTGGTTTAGATCTCAATGAGCATAAGCCAATGATTTTCCAACCTGGGGCAAGCGGCTAACGTGAGTTACTGCTTCCTGTGGGGGACAGGGGAATGTGCTGGGGCAGGGAAACACTCCTACAGACCTCATTACAGAGCTAGCACTGAGTTGAGCTAGGCTGTGGATGGTCGGGCAAGGAGCGGAAAAGTGCAGCTTAAGCTAAAACGAGGAGGGGGGGGGGCAGCACAGTGCCGGAGCAGCCAGCCAGGGTTCTGTGCTGCCTGCTGCAGGAGAATAATTCCGCAAACTGCCTCCAGGTTCCACTCTGCCAGTCAGCCCGGTGCAGAGTGGGGTTGGTCTGAATGGCCGACGCAGCAAGCTGGCTTTTTGATTCTCCTTTCAACGGGGCAGGTTATCCAGAGGGCTGCAGCTCCAGCCGTCGTTAGGGCCAGGGCTCCCACACCAGAGGGCCGCGGAGCCAGGGGGACAGTCAGGACAGAGGGGAGATACAAGAGAGAATGAAGGACGGGAGAAGTGGGGGAAATTCAGAGGGAGTTACGCTGGCTGAGGAGACGGACGACCAGAGGCAGTGTTCCACACACACACACACCCTCTGATTAAATGCCACTGTGACTTCCCCAACTGAAACACAGGGGGTAACTTTGACATCTAACACACGGAGCACATCTGTAGTGCAATGTTTTCCTGCCACATTCAGAGTATTTAGTGTATCAGGATAGGACCACGCCTCAGGCCCATGTGGCTCATTCGGTAGAGGTACTCGCAACCCAGAGCTGTGGATTCTATTCCCGGGGGGGACGAGACAGTACAAAACAGTATGTAAATGTATGCACTGGCTCTGATAGCTGACGTAAACGCACATATAGGAGTGATTGAGCCCAATGGGACGCCCTGTTGAATTAATAATATGATGCAAATTGTCTCCTTAATAACCCTTCACGTGATCTTTGCACACCTCCGTCAAGTGGTTGCTCCAACATCTTGGTGGGGGGGGGGGGGGGGGGGGGGGGGGGGGGGGGGGGGGGTCGTATGGTCTGTGCTCATACCGGACCCGGCAGGCATTCACTCCCCCTCCATCCAGAGATGCTCTCCCTCTCTTGCTACGTGACTCTCCCTGACCTTTCTGGGCTCCTCTAGCCCTGGAAACACATCAAGCGGGCACAGATAAACAGCTTATTCTCCAAGCGCTCGTCAGAAAGCTTCAATCACGTCTTTAGAAGAAAATAAGGAGGAGGGCTGGGGGGGGGGGGGCCGTGGCCATGTTAAATGGACCTTGATGGACCTTGGATGAGAATGATTGAAGGGGAGACGGCCGTTTGTGATTCTCTACAGCAGGCGTCTCAACCGGTGTTGTGCCACGGGGGAGTACGGATGTGTTCTGGGTGCATTATGGGCAGTGGGAAATATGTGCATCTCCTTCAGCCTTCGGAGACAACCACAAACACACACACACACACACACGCACACACATGGAGTACCACAGCCAATAGAGGTCAGTGTCACCAGTCACTCCCTGGGGTCCACAGACAACTCCGGGTTTTATCTCCATGGGGATCAGAATGAACCGGAAGTGACAATCGATAAGGTGGGCCCAGTGTGTTTGCCAACCAGACCACCAGATCATCACAGCTAATAGAGTCACAGAGAGAGTAGCCGCATCACCATTCACTCCTCAGCTCCGGCATTTATCACCAGCGGTAGGCAGGGAAACAGGGGCATTGTTCTGTGACTGAACGCCGGGTGTCGAGCAAAGCCCCACTGCCTCCTCCTCTCCTTTCACCGCGCACCGAGCGCGCTCAGAGCGACTGACGCATTGTCTCCACGCACATCCCATTCGGCCCCGGCACGCGGATGAGAGTAATGCCGTTTGTGTCCCCAAAGCCCAAGAATGCGAGGTGCTCTGAATTGGTTTAGAGACATTGGGGCTGAGCAATGTGATTTCCGCTTGACGGTCACAAATCTAGCAAAACAAGAAAATCAATTTGCCACATGCGCCTCCTGGCTCGAGGAGAATCCAAATACCAGGCTAACCCAGATACTGCTACGCTATATTCCATTTGCTTTACGCAGACTATGAAATGGTAGGGATGGGGAAGTAGAGAGAGACTGAGAGACGGAGACAAAGAACGAATGGGAGGAGGAAGGAAGAGAGAAAGACAGGGACATTGGGACAAAAGAAAAGAGAGAGAAGAAAGGAAAAGGGACCGAAGAACGTAAGCCACCCTGGATAAGAGTCTCTGCTAAATGACTAAACGGTAAAAACAGAGAGGGAGGGGGAGAGACAAAGGGAGAAGAAAGAGAGGGAGATGGGAGAGAGAAAGGGAGAAGAAAAAAGATTTGAATAAGAATAATGAGCGTTACATTGAGGGAACCAGGGGCTTTAAACACCAACATAATGTATGTACTGTATACCTATAGGCTTGCTCACACACCTTTCAGTGTGTACCGTCAACTGACAACTGCGAGGCTCTGGGTGTGTGTGTCTCTGTGTCTGGGTGTGTGTTTGTGTGTGTGCATGTGTCTGTGTGTGCGGCTGAGACGCGGCTTGTGAGACAGCCAGGTGGGAGATGACATTGTGGAATTGCTCTCCTCTGACCGTTGTCAGGGGTGACGAGTCACCGTGAGCACCAGGCCGCGTGACGTGCGTCGCCCCAGTGACTGAGGCAAGCCTGACAGACGCAGCCGGGGAGCGATAAACCGCGGCCGCGTTCGCGCCATGGTCTCAGAACGGCGCCAACCCGGTCGGCACCGCGGTCCTGCTGCCCACGGCGGACTGGTCCAGGACACTCGGTACCAGCTACATGACCCTGACGTGAGGACAGCCATAGACATCCGCATGACACAGATGTACACGGTCAGAATGACTGCAGGCCCCCCTGTCCACCGAATGACCTCCCAATCACATTGTCACACAGATAACTACTCACATTCATGGGTCAGGCAATCAGTTTACAATCCACCCATGCTGCACTGCAGTTCTGGTGCTATCAAACATGGCCATTGGGATATTAGAATGGTGGCGGGTTGATAGCTCACGCATGACGTGCAAGATAGAAGAACGTAACCATGTCATACATGACCTGCTAGTCAGTGGGCAGGAACCATATCATAACATGTCATAGATGAACTTGCTAATTAGAAGAAAGTAACCAGACAGTAACAATACACAACACATGAAGTTTCTTTCTCTCAAATGCCTGCTGCTAGTGTTTCTAATTGGTATAAGTCTCATACTACGACTGCTGTCACCAAGTTGAGAATGACTTGGTTTATATACACTCTATTAATCCCTTCCGTCCCGTAATCTCAATATGGCTTTCTCTGCGTGGTCTTCGGAAGCGGCCGTCCCATTTTTTCATTAGTGTCAATCACTCCTGCACGCGCTCAGTCCGCCTGAAACAACTCGCTGGCCTCAGAAGCTCACTCAAGCATTTGTCCCGCCTTGTCAGTGTGACTGACAGATCTGAGAGTCGCTGACGTGTTGGTCAGGCCCCAATCAGGAAGAGCAGCGGAGGCTGGGAATGGACGGTACAGGGTACGGAGGGCAGGCGGAGTCACGTCCACATCTCAGCGTCGTGTGTCACTCTGGCCTGTCAAAGGCCTGTCCAAAACATTCCCATTCATCCCTTCACTGTTTATCTCGACCAACGCTCCGCTATTCCTCAACCCTGACTGCTCACACGTGGAAATTGCCTATTTTCCCTTTTTTTTCTTATTCGAGTTCTGTTTCTATAGGAATATCAATGCCCAAGCAGCCATCTATACCTGTAAATGAAAACTAATATTTTCTTTAATAGAAAGGGTGAGAGGTGAAAGAATATTGGTCAAATCGGTCATGTTGACATGCCCACTGCTGATTTTCTTATCTATATCCACAGCAGGGTGTCATATCAAAACAGAACATGATACTAGAGCAATACAGACCAGAGGAGTTAAATAGAGAAATAGAGCCGGTGACCTAAAGGAGGTTCTGGAAATTGCTTTGTGAAGTGGTTTGCCACTTTGTGGGTGCCTGGTACTGTGTCTGGGCCGCTGACAGGGGAGATGAGGTTTACCTGGTACTGTGTCTGGGCCGCTGACAGGGGAGATGGGGTTTATCTGGCACAGTGGCTGGGCCGCTGACAGGGGAGATGGGGTTTACCTGGCACAGTGGCTGGGCCGCTGACAGGGGAGATGGGGTTTACCTGGCACAGTGGCTGGGCCGCTGACAGGGAGATGGGGTTTACCTGGCACAGTGGCTGGGCCGCTGACAGGGGAGATGGGGTTTATCTGGCACAGTGGCTGGGCCGCTGACAGGGAGATGGGGTTTACCTGGCACAGTGGCTGGGCCGCTGACAGGGGAGATGGGGTTTATCTGGCAAAGTGGCTGGGCCGCTGACAGGGGAGATGGGGTTTATCTGGCACAGTGGCTGGGCCGCTGACAGGGGAGATAGGGTTTATCTGGCACAGTAGCTGGGCCGCTGACAGGGAGATGGGGTTTACCTGGCACAGTGGCTGGGCCGCTGACAGG
>JACXGK010013212.1:0-13254 GCA_016801125.1 Novumbra hubbsi
AAGCCAAATGATCCATAACCTCTTTAACCTGGAGGACCTGGCATCCATTGCCAAAATAATTTAAAATGTTGATTTGTCAGACCACAGACCACTTTGTCACAGTTCATATTAAATGAGCTTGGGCCCAGAGAACATGGCAGCATTTCTGGATCTTATTTTTATATGTTTTGGTCTTTCCATGTTAGTGTTTTAACTTGCATATGTGGATGCGACATATTCAGTTCACAAACAGTGTCCAGTCTTTTGTGGCACTTTTGGCCATATGTTTTTAAAGAAACAACAGCAATTCTCAGTTTCAACATTTGATATGTTGTCTTTGTACTATTTTCTATTGAACATAGGGTTTAAATGATATGAGCATCCTTGAATTCAGTTTTTCTTTACATTATACACAGGGTCCCAACATTTTTGCAGACCGATATGTATGAACATGGTGGGAGCGGTCCAGAGCAGAACACCTCATTGACTATTTTTCAATAGACAGGGAAGAGACTGTAAACTCAGGCAGAAAGCATGCTTACAGCAGAGAGGAAATGCCAACTTATAAAGACAGAAAAGATTTAACAGTTTCTTTAATGGTAAACAGATAGTCATGAAGTAAAGAAACAACCTGAGCAGACCTTATTTAAAAAAACATTTTGGTATGATGCTTTGGGATGTGAATAGCGACTGGAAAAATGCCATCAACATATTCACATTTAGCTTAAAACTATAGTAATTTTAATAAGCAATAGTGACACAGAGAACAATACTACTTTGGATTAAAAACAGAAATTAATCCAGACTGAATTCAAAGCAAGGCTAACACTTTGGCACACCTGAGGTATGTTCTAGCTGAGCTGTAGAGGTGGGAACAAGATGCCGACACTGACATTACTGTTGACGTGCATGATGTCCATAAAAGAACCTTGCTAATCGGATTTCCAGGGGCTCAATGCTCCAATAAAAGAGATCTTCCAAGGACTTGTCAATCCTCAGATTAGCTCGTTAAAAAACAGAGTCGGCAGAGAATATTAAAGGTAAATAGGGTTAAATATATAACTGTGGGTTAATGAATGTTACAACAAACTACAGAAACATTTTCAAACTGGGTGTTGTTTTAACGCTCATAGAAACCAAACTAAACCTTATGTGTGTGAGAAGTAGCACACTGTTAAAATTTGGGTTCACCTCGTACAAATGCTGTGTTACATTCCCTGCTATTTGCTCTGGATCAACATGCCTGCTAGATGACTTTAATATCAATATAAAATCTATAAAGTCTATTCAATTCAAGCTAATACCAATTCCATCTAATATTTGTTTTTCACTCAAAAGCACTACAAGGTTCAGTTGAAAGGTGGTGTTGTGAAGTTTGTGGGGAATTCGTGATGAATGGCGCCAAGCTCATATAGACACGCAGATGTTTAATGGGTGGAGGATGTCAGAGTGAAATGTAGCCTTGGTGGGTGCCAAGATACACCCAGCGTCAGAAATAGACACAGGTAGATACCAGGCGCTAGCCACGAGAAACTGGCACATGGCGAAGTGGACTTGGCACCGGCAGCAAGTGAACAGATGTTAGATCCAGGACAGATAATTACATCAGTGAGCGAGCAGACCTTTTTCCACTTAATTTCCGTCTTTTAGAAGTGCGACTAGTCCCGGAGGCTCTCGGCTGGTGAGACACCCCCCGGACTGGTGTCTTGGTAGGGCGCCCACAGCTATGCCATGTGCCCAGTCGGGGTGCTAAACATCGGGGCTTCAACATGACATAGGCCTCGTGGGGGGGGGGCTGTCAGCAAAATCTGTTTTGTTGCGTACACACACCATCAAGGAGAATACACCCAGGGTAATTAAATAGTGCTCAGATGACACACATGCCTTGTTAATGAAATAACAAATCGGGTTTCAATTGGCAATTTCACCCTTCATCAAATGCCAATTTGACATCAGCATTATATAGTAATCTTCCAAAAAACGTAATGGTGAAGGAAATGTAGTTGATGTGCTAAAGGGCAAGAAAAAAAGGTTGCTGATTTTTAGCTGGCGTCAAAATCAATGCTATGTATTTTTTGACAGAAATAATGTTAGTTAAGGTATTCATTATCGGGTTGGCCTTTACATTTGCATATCTAGCTATCAGACTACATTACTTGCCTAATTTCTAATCCATTTCTAATTTCATTATTACCTTTACATGGTTAGATTTAGCGAAAAGGAGACATAGGCATGTTTTTCCCTGTTCCCCACGTTTGTGTGTCTGATAGTTAATATATATAACAGTGTAATGAAACGCATTATTACAGACCGAGAGCAGGTATTGTGTCGTCCTCTGATAGGATTGACAAGTCCCTTTCAGTCAAGAGTGCTGTAGTGTGTCAAGGGGTTGTTACTTCCCCCCTCCCCCGTCAAAGTCTATGTACCTCCTGCTGGTGAAATGGGAATACAAAAAGGCATCAGGTATCCCTCTGTCAGAGTGTGCCAGGCGATAACATTTGATTTGCATTTAACTGTTGAAAATGACAGGGCCCTCTTCAGGACAATGGAGCCCTGGGCTAATTTGCATTATGTAGTTATTAGCAATGGGGCCACATTGATTTGTTTGGGAGCATACAATGGGTGAGAATGCCACACTCTGAGTTGACATTTATGTATCGACGTGATGATGCTCAAGTGATATGTGTTCGACATTTCGCAGGTGTTAGCAATGAATGAAGACCTGCTTTTTTGTGTTCATTTGAGGCGTTTGAATTCCATAAAACAATAACAAATGAATATTTCCCCTTAATGTCACACACCTGCGTAATATGATACCTTCTATGTTACTTTCTGCGTCAGATTGAATTGGGAAGGAATGGATACATGCCTTCGGTCTCCGAAATAGTGAGCCTGTTCTCAATTGTCACCTCCAGTTTCTCTGAGATGGATTTGATGCCACAGATTTAATTCATGTAATGCAATGGCTTCCCCAGCTCGCTGCTCATGTATCTATTTTGACACCTGCATGCCTTCTTCACATATTTTATTCACTACTCAGTATCTCCGTGTTGTCCAAGACAGAAGTATATCATATCACGGCCGTACAGAATATTGTCATTTCCGTTGAGACGTCCTCAAAGTTATTGCGTTGCAATAGACCTGTGAAAACAATTTAACGACATCACCACCTATCTCCTCCGGCATGTGGCCCCCACCCCCCAAAATAGAAAGATGGAGACGCTCTTCACGTTAGTGGAGCAGCATGCGCCATCCGTCCCCCTTCAGACGCGTGCGTCATCGTAGCCGTCCCGGCTCGCGTTATCCATCCACCACTGGCTTCTCTTCACAATGGGTCAATCGACACTGCAGTTCACCAGTGGTCCTGATCCAGAGAAAATGGCAGCCTATTAGGTGAATGCTTCTGGGCCATTACCCCCTTCCTAATTCCGGCCTAACGTGCGACAGAAGAAGAGCGGGCTGTCATAATTGAGCCATGCTGTGGTTGAGAGGACCCTTGGGACGACAGCGATGACACAACAACACAGACCACAATATGCAGCAGTTCCCCCTGACTATGTTAATCATCATTGGTTCGCTCGGTCTCTCTACTCCCTGCTTTGAATGGCTTTAACTGTTCGGTGGTAGTTAGTGCTTCAATGCATATGGACCAGCCAGGGGATCTCTGTCCATCAGGCCGAGGCCTAATCTGACGCCTGTAAAAATGGATCGGTTATATCTCTGGGATCCACCAGCAGTTCCCTGGTCCCCCGCTGCCATCTGAGCTCCGGTTTTAGTGTGATTTTTCACAGTATTGGAGTGATGGTTTCAAATAGGGAGCCATTTTAACTTGTTGTGAACTGTAGTTAACTGTTATTGCTTGTTTATTTGTAACGGGAACCAAGGGCCACAAGCAATGTGTTTATTTGATCAACTGTTATATGGGAAGTTTCTCCTTCACAGAGGGTCCTGAATGTCAGGAGGCATAACTGTCCTTGTATGACATGTCATTCTGTCATGCACCCCCATGATGATGAAAAAATAAGTAACCTTAAAGGAATCCATCAGGACCCACATATAGTCTCTGTTCTGTTTTTTCTCTTTTTTTACTCGGGTTCAAGTACTGTAATATCCAAGGTGAGAGGAGAATAAATGGGTTGTCGATTATTAAAGCCGAAAACCTCCTCCGGAAGAGTTGAGAAGGAGGGCGGAACGAGGGGCAAATAGTGGAGCTTGTGTGCGGAATTCCCATGGGAGAGGCCATTTGCCTTGGCATTCCTGGGCCCCTTCACAGATTAATAACTCCATAGATTACCTGCTGTACTTTCCAAGGGCATTAAACTAAGTTCCCCCTTTCAGAATCAATAACAGGCCTCTCCAGCCATAAGCATTGCTCAATACTGTACCCTTCGTTTCCCCTGCACAACCTCTATTTCATTACACATACTTGGAAAAGCATCTTTCTTGATTTAATCCGGACTTCATTCCATCTAAAATAAGGGCAGGAGCGATGGATTAGAAGCAGCCCAAAGACACATTGCTGAGATTCTCTCCACAGTCTGCATAGGGATCTTGGTGCAAAGGGAACTAGTAAGTAACCTAAGCCAATGAATGGAAATTAATAAAAAGTGTCCCTTGTTTTTTTTTTATAAGAAACCTTACTTGAACATTTCACATTTACAAGTTGGTTGGTCATAAAGAAATAAAATCAGCTCAGAGCATGTACTGCGCCTATACACCTAGAAGCTATTTATTATGCAGATGTGCTCATTATTCATGAAAACAAATCTTGATCAACCTTCCATATTTCTCTGGAAGAGCGTTTCTCATTGGTTGGGTGAAGGGCACATTCCAGACAGGTGGTTGTCAGGAGGGTATATGTGCCCGCTTGTACCACAAAGGACAATGAAGGTCTTTGTCATCTGATGACAGTCAGGGCAGCAGCCTATTTACCCACAGCCTTTATTTATTGCACGGTTTCAAGTCGTGAATTATCTCATGTAATTTGGATTGTAAATTTCCCTAATGCAGTTCAACCGTCTTACCTTCCTTAATCATAAAAGCTTTGAAGTCACCTCTCTGGAGGAAGACCTACCACCTTTAATTTTGTTTAGGAAACAACTTGCTGACCCCTACTTCTTTCAGTTGCATCTGACGGGCCAAAAGCCGATGTCACCCATGAATCGGCAAGTGCACCACAGGACTTCACTAGCTCAGCTCATTAGGCAGTCTAATAGTAGCAGAACGTGTTAATTTAAGGTGAGATTTATTGTGGGTCTCATCCGGGGCAAACCGTTAAAAACCATTGTGCTGAAGCTCAAACACAGTGTGGCAATGTGGATCTGGGTCGTTAAATTGCAACTAAGAGCTACTGATAAATTGTCCTGTTCTCATCTAACCTACTTGCAGTCTTCTTCAATAGACATTAATGAAGAATCATTGGACGCTGACCAGAAGGAGCACACCAAATGTATTGGCCTTGTATCAATTGCAGCTGGGTTTTTCGGCAAAAGTACAGAGCAATAACCCAGATAGTCACCCGTTGGAGAACATCTGGTCATCAGAATAAACTAGGCAGAACATTGAGAAAGTGCAATCATGTTAAGAACCTTGCAATTATAGTAAGGCATACAAAAGGATGGGCTTGTTAGTGGACATGCTATATACAGAAGAAGATAGTGCTGTTTCCAGAAACAACATATTAAAAGGCACATGCTTAAAAGTGGCTTTCCATTCTAAAGAGAGTGGACAATGTATTTCTGTTTAATTCGTATGTAATTTAATTTGAGCTTTAAAGAAATGTATACAGTTTAATTATCATAGTAAAAGGACCCCTTGTCACTCATTTTAGTTGACTCATTATACATTGGTTAATTTGTGAATATATAGTAACCCGTTGTCTCAGCCAACCATTGCTTAACTGTTCAGCCATCTCACTTCCCCTTGAGTCAAATCAGCACACGTGTGGACGTTGTGTAACACCACAAAGGGTATTGAACTGTTGCATGTGTGTTTACTTGTGACAATCTATGGTCATATATTAATACATAAAGTCAGTGTTAACAGCTTGTGGTAGAGTACATTCTACGCTTCAAAGGGGTAGCTGCCTAGTTAGCAGCTAGCCCCGTTTTGGCCTAGTGATTAACTTGTTATTCAGCATCCCCCTCTGACGTTTATATGGGTGGTGAAGTCCATTAGTTCACCCTAGCAACCCTAACCCTAACCCCCTTCTGACGTTTGTATGGGTGGTGAAGTCCATGAGTTCACCCTAGCTAACCCAAACCCTAACCCTAACCCTAATACGTCCCTTAGTGTTATAGGTGAACAATTATGGGTTAATTTGTGTTTGATGCTAGAACTGAGGTTTAGCTTAAGTATGCCATGCTTTTGACTCATGGCCTTGGTAAGTTTCTGCATGCAGACACACACTATCTTTCATTATTTGACACGTGAAGCCTGAAGGGTTAATTCTGTTAATTAATCCCCTCTGAGTCCCCAATGGATATGTTTGTACTTTCTTATGTAACTAAGAACTGTAATAATTTCTGTATAGTGAAGGATCAGCATTTTAGTAGTCAGACCATTGTATTAGCAAATTAATTTCTCCAGATTTGAGATTCAGTAGCTAACTAGTTAAAGTACCAACATTTTGTAAGCTTACGTTAGTTTTGTTAGCTAATGACAAAACTACCATACATGTCAATTATTGATGACGGGTGACCAGTCGTTTCTATCCTTTAGCAAAGTCAGCTGGGAATGAGACTTGGTCACTATATTCTATTTCAGTCATGCTCTCTGTATACTTCAAGCTATTATTTAGCTGTACTTTATATGTTCATCATTGTTTATTTTATCTCCCTGGATTGCTGACAGCTTTTACATGGAAGATTACAGAGCCACTCTGATTGCATGATCATCCATCTGATGTCTCCTTTCAGCTGTAAAGTCCCAGGAGACCACTGATTCAAGACTACTGAGACAAAGTAGTCCTTTTACTTTATTTTGCTTTGTGATTATTTTCTATAAAGAAAAGCTCTACAGAAGTTGAAATTATTATTATTACAAAGCAGTTTATCCCTTTCCCCCAATGACCTGCTGTCAACTGATGCTCAATTAAACTGGGTTTGTGATTCATGCTTATAGGTCTAAAACAGGTCATTTTTAGACAAGGTAAGATTCACCTTTTGTGATTCTGGAGGAACTTTTTAGATGTGTTTTTTTCCAATTGTGCCCCTTTTTGTGACTGCAGCAGGCAGTGTGAGTCAGTTTCCTTGTTAATATGTCATTACTTGTAATATGTTAATTGTTTATATAATTCAGCCAAGATAAACCCAGATTTCTGGTATAAAAACAATTTACCCCTAAAATAATAAGCCACTTCAGAGTGGGGGTTACATAGACATGCCCTTGTTTTCGCAAGAAAAGCAAATTTCTTGTCCATTAAAATAACATAGAATTAATCAGAAATACAGTGTAGACATTGTTAATGACTATTGTATCTGCAAATGGCAGATTCTTTATGCAATATCTACCAAGGTGTACAAAGGCCCATTATCAGAAACCATAAGATCTGTGTTCCAATGGAACGTTGTGTTTGCTAATCCCAGTTTACCATTTTAAATGGCTAATTGATCATTAACCTCTTTTACAATTATGTTAGCACAGCTGAAACCTGTTCTGCTGATTATAGAAGCAAGAAAACTGGCTTTTAGACTAGTGGCGTATCTGGAGTATCAGCAATTATGGGTTTTATTATCGTCTTAAAATGGCCAGTATCAAAGATTCTTTTAAAAGCTTTTCCATGCGAGATATTGCGAAGTGGACAACTACAGTGGGGAGAACAAGTATTTGATACACCGTCGATTCTCCAGGTTTTCCTACTTACAAACCATGTAGAGAGGTCTGTCATTTTTATCATAGGTACACATCAACTCTGAGAGACCAAATCTAAAGCAAAAATCCAAAAATCACATTGTATGATTTTTGAGTAATTAATTTGCATTTTATTGCATGACATAAGTGTTTGATCAACTACCAACCAGTAAGAATTTCAGCTCTCACAGACCTATTAGGTTTTCTTTAAGAAGCCCTCCCTTTCTCCACTCATTACCTGTATTAACTGCACCTGTTTGAACTCGTTACCTGTTGAAAAAAGACCTGTCCACACACTCAATCAAACAGACTCCAACTTCTCCACAATGGCCAAGACCAGAGAGCTGTGTAAGGACATCAGGGATATAATTGTACACCTGCACAAGGCTGGGATGGGCTACAGAAAGAACACCAAGAACACCATCTCAACCGTGAAGCATGGAGGTGGAAACATCATTCTTTTGGGTTGCTTTTCTGCAAAGGGGACAGGACGACTGCACCGCATTGAGGGGAGGATGAATGGGGCCATGTATCGCGAGATCTTGGCCAACAACCTCCTTCCCTCAGTAAGAGCATTGAAGATGGGTCGTGGCTGGGTCTTCCAGCATGACGACCCGAAACACACAGCCAGGGCAACTAAGGAGTGGCTCCGTTAGAAGCATCTCAAGGTCCTGGAGTGGCCTAGTCTCCAGACCTGAACCCAATAGACATTTTTGGAGGGAGCTGAAAGTCTGTATTGCCCAGCGACACCCCCAAAACCTGAAGGATCTGGAGAAGGTCTGTATGGAGGAGTGGGCCAAAATCCCTGCTGTAGTGTGTGCACACCTGGTCAAAAACTACAGGAAACATATGATCTCTGTAATTGCAAACAAAAGTTTTTTTATCAAATTTTAAGTTCTGCTTTTCTGATGTATCAAATACTTATGTCATGCATAAAATGCAAATTAATTACTTAAAAATCATACAATGTGATTTTCTGGATTTTTGTTTTGTTTGATAAAAATTACAGACCTATACATGCTTTGTAAGTAGGAAAACCTGCAAAATTGCAAAATACTTGTTCTCCCCGCTGTATATTAGAGCGTCTAGTTTGAGAAACAGATGCCTCACAAATCCTCAACTGGCAGCTTCATTAAAAACAACCCTGAAAAACATCTGTCTCAATGTCAACGGTGAAGAGGTGAGTTTGGGATACTGACCTTCTGGGCAGATTTGCAAATATTTAGATGGGCAAAAGAACACCATCGGTCAAGCATGGTGGAGGCAAAGTGATGGTGTGGGGGTGCTTTGGTGGTGGCAATTTCCTCCTACAACAGGACAATTACCCAAATTACAGCTCCAAACTATGCAAGAAATATTTAGGGAAGAAGATGGTGATCTGTCTATTATGGAGTGGCCAGCCCAGTCACCAGCTCTCTACTTTATTGAGCTGTTGTGGGAGCTGCTTGACCGTATGGTACATAAGTAGTGCCCATCAAGCCAATCCAACTTGTGCTTCAGATGTAAGGCTAATGCTTAATACTAAATATTATTTCAGTGAATTTAACATTATAGGGTAAGATATTCCTCTTTGAGGACCATGAAGCACAGCTTGCTTTTGCAGTGGCAGTCCTTGCTTTCCAAACCCTACAACATAAACGCACCAAAAACCCTACAACATAAATAAGGCACCAAGAAAATTTTCTGTCTGTATGTCATAGAGGAGGGCAGTTGGTCATAAGAACAGCTGTAAAAGATTTTACGCACAGGCTCTTTGAAAAATAACCTGACAAAGATCCTTGGACCAAAACGTTGTTCTTATTAAGTCTAAAGTCATGTGGACAGTGTGCCAGAGTGTTTCGTTTAACACACAGGCCTGACAAATAAACATAGCAGTGTTCTCACAATCAAGCTTTACCTTGGACATTTGTGGCTGCACATCGCCTTAGTAATACAATTGTGAGGCACGATTGCTTTGGTAATTATTATGCGCTTCAGTAATAGTCACATTGATTAGTTAGGGTCAGATACTGCACAATGATTCAGTGATAATGTTGATATCAATTGGCTAATTACCTCATTGCTACATATTCGACCCTACTGCTTAAACCCAGAACCTTCTAGTAATAAAAACAAGTCTGTGTCATTCTGCCTGTCGTGCACCCCCTGTTGCCTCCTCCTTTGTGACAGCTTGGGGTGGTTTGGCTGGTGGACAGCGCAGCTGGCAGGTGCTTTGCATGGTCTGTACGCTGTGATTGATAGCTACAACTATGATGGACCGTAAGTTCCTTTTATAACACTTAAAGGGAGTTGTAAAGACAGTGCATAAGTGAACAAATGGGATTACAATGCACTTTGATTACGCCTGTGACAAACACTGGTATTGGCAGAATGATGCCATTGTAACCTTGCAATTCCTAACGCAAGATCTGAGGAAACTGGGGAAATACAAAACCCAACTGAATACATGCCGAGCGCCCCATCAGGGACAACCCTTCATGTTGGTCGAAAATGAAAACTGCCGAATAGATTATTCTTTAGCATAGAATCCTTAGTGTAGTATGAATCAGATTACATCCAATTAGAATCAATACAATAAAAAAATGTACGTTTAACTAAAACGTTATAGTTCCACATTTGAGTGGTGTTCCATACCCCACACCCCACTGAAGTTAATCATTTTCTCTCTTGAATGTTCCTTCTTGTATGTCCTCTTTTCATATGTGATTTATGTGCCCAGGCACTATAGCTATTACCATTAGCAGCATTACATATGTTTACTTTCAGACACTCAGTTTGGCACCAAATAAACAAACAACGCACCAATAATATGAAAATCTAACTCTTCCTGAAGTGGACCTGTTGCTGCAGTTTGACCTTGTCCCTTGCATTTTAACTGGAGACTAAATTCGGAGGTTCACTAACACAGACACAACAACAGACAATAATTACACTCATTAGGAAAAGGCTGCCTAGCTGATAAATGTATGACAAACCCGGTGTGTCGGTAGCGAGTTCTAGTGACCTCCTCCACAACTCCTTCCTGCAGGCTTTACCTTCATATCTTCTATGTGTCCTACAGCAGGAGAAGTGGAAGAAGGGAGTGAGAATAAAAGAGAGAGTCGGAGTTACAACTTACAGGACGTGCTGGGGGTCAGGATTCCTGGCCGTGCTGAAGGGCAAGGGGGCAGGAGTTCTCCACAGAAAACGACATGGGCCACGACACCTCTGTCACTGCTTCCTGCAGTACTTGAAGAGCAGCCCTTGTTATCCCTAATCATTCCTTTCCTAAACCAGGCAATAGTCTTGACACTCTCTGCTTCAATGTCACTAGGTGACGCTGGCACGGAGAGACATTATCATGTGCTGGCATTGTGAATATACACAGCATTACATTTACATGTCAGCCATTCAGCAAACGCTCTCATTCAGAGCGACTTATGTTTACGTTTCTGTCTTTTAAATAATGCTTCAATAGACTATGGCTACAACTAGTTGATTAGTTGGTTAATCGGCATGAAATCCAGGTGCTTTATTTGGACTGTTTATGTGCTATATTTAGCCATACATTTGAAGTGTGCTTTTAGTGAACCTATAAAATATAGAGAGTAACTAGGGTAAATTGTAAAACATCACTAAGAATCATACTGTACAGCAGGCAGCTGTATGACATCAACACTATTAAAATAATTGGATTGACTGTGGATGCATTTTCTTAAAATTTTTCATTGCTGAGAACTACAGAATCGGCAGACTCTGCCTCTCATTGCATGATCCATCAGTAAGAGTAAGAGCTTTTAGGTATGCACTACTCCTCTATAACTAAAATCCACGTGCACAAGTACATCACCAGTTTGGTGGTGCTAACCGTGACAGCTAAACTGTTTGGACAACTTTGGGCCGTCACATAGCGTTATGTTACGTTAATGCTCATCCAAGCGTTCAATGAACGATGTCTCACTTCAAAGCACACATCATGCGATGAAGCCAAAATATTGGAAAAGCAGACAATGGCACACTAGTTTTAGATTAACGTTTCATGCTGAGTCCTCTTCCACCTCTGTCATCATGGCTCCAGTGGTTTCTCCTAGGTGTGCATGCATCACGGTTTGGTTCCCGTGGGGATGCATGTTCATCAAATGTAATGTTCAAAATAATGACGTTTTTCATGTCTTTCTACTGGTTTTCAACCGTATTTTCAGTCTTTATTTGTATGTATTTGTGCTGCATCATGTTGTTATGGGGCTAACTGTAATGAAATATAATTGTAATTATATATAATAATATAATATAATTATAATATAATTATCATTTTAATCCGTGATTAGAATGTAATTATAATTGGTTAAAACAATGAAGCATATTTAATGAGTATGCTAGCAGTTCTTGCATAAACAAATATCATGACAGGTAAAACTTTTACTTCTACAGTGCATCTTTCTATGTCCTCTTTCACTCAGTCATTTATGGCAATGTTCTACATTTATTTAGGCCACTCTATAACTTTTTAAAGCATGGGTGGCCCACATAATCCAATGGAAATATTTTAAATAGGTTCAAATGTTACATTATTTGGCTAATTACTTATGATTATGATGCCAACCTGTTCATCAGGTGGGTTCATCCAAAGCCCACTCCATTGATTACATTAGAATGGCAAAATTCATCAAAGGTGATGTCCATTCTAAAATGGTGCAATTATGCAAGTGTGATGGCAACCAATCAATGAACATTTACATTTTATCTGCTAAAATTATAAAATTTAAATACACAATTTTGAAGTTGGGAGTGCCTTTATCTTGAACAGTTGAAGAAATAATATTAGTGTGTGATGAGTTATGCTAATTTGTATAATAGTTGAAAAACTGTAATAATTTTAAGATGGGATAACCAAAATGTGAGAAACAAATTTAGTTATGAAAATGTATGCACATATAAATTGTCACAGTGGGAACAAAGTTGGTTTGGTTTCTATCTTAAACGGTTGAAGAGATACTTTTAGGGTTAATTAACGCTAAATATGTAAATGTATGCAAATCATGGTGTAGTAGCCGTATAAAAATGGGCTGAATTGATGCAATAACAATAGCGAAAATAACATGGATTTAGCTATTAATACAAATCACTGTTTCTATTAAACATTAACAATCACCAACATTAGGGAATTTATTTTATTTTTAAGTGTATATTTCTCTAGTATAGGTTAGGATGTCATTTACAACAAGATATGAAAAGCAAAATGCCTTGTAGTCAGTGTTAATACATTTTGGTTCATATACTATGTAATATCTTGTGATCAGCCCAGTAGTCAGTGTTAATACATTTTGGTTCATATACTATGTAATATCTTGTGATCAGCCCAGTAGTCAGTGTTAATACATTTTGGTTCATATACTATGTAATATCTTGTGATCAGCCCAGTAGTCAGTGTTAATACATTTTGGT